>JAGDQP010014584.1:26963-44777 GCA_022664845.1 Lepisma saccharinum | reverse complement strand
GAGCACCTTCAAAATAGGCTCTGGTCGACACTTGCCAGAATCCGTTCCTCTATCTTATCCCGGCCTTAGCGTTAGATGCCTAAAAGCCTTAAATTCAATTTAATTCAATTAGAATCCAAACATAATTAAGAACAAAAAATAATTAAAATGTATGGCCGTGAAGACACATATTTTATTTATGCTATAATAGTTTTTACAGTTGTCATAATTACAGTACAGAAAAATACTGAACATGGGTCACATTAACACTACCTGAAAGAAGAGAAGCTTCAAAATTTTTTAGCAACTTGAGGAGGAATTAGTTCCCTATTACAGAAAAATATGTCATTATTACCATGAAAGTGAAAAATCAGGTATGGTGGAGAATTCCTGAGTATTGTACATAATGCCTAAAATCTGGAGGTGATGTGGGTAATAATTGTCATTTCATGTTATTACCTTTTTCACAAATAACCTTGTGTATGATAAATGTTGAAATTAACACAGGAAAATTGACAGTCGCCGCGACCGTGACATTAACGCGGATCTCCCAGTTGCCGGCTAGGTATGCACAACCACGGAACGGCTAATTCTCTGTGTATATGACATATTCCTCTCTCCTAGACGCTCTTCCAACTCCTCATTGTTCGGAGATCCGGGTTCGAGTCCGGATCGCGGGGGCTGAAATTTTTTTCTGTGATAATTTCAAAAATTATGATTAACTAGTTTGCCTAGGCACGGTTAATATTGCCGAACGCTAAAGAAATAAAGTACGTTTCATGAGTGAAAGATCCCCATCTTGCATCTCCTTCCTTATCTTAAAGTTATAGACTTGTTCTCAGAGCCGGAAAACAAATGATTCAACAATAATCAGTTACTTGTTGTTAGTGTTAGCTTGTGTGTTGCTTATGTTAAATGTAAGTTGACGTTTGTACTTGGCTAGTTAGTATCACTATATCTAAAAAAATAAATAAATAAAAACATTTTATAAGGAGCTTCGGAAAAGAAGCGAATGATTAGGAAAATAAGCGTGTGCATAATTGAAGAACTATATCAATATTATATAAATTAAGTTAAAATCATGGAAAGGAAATAACCTAAACATTATAAGTTATCAAAAGGTACGACTAGATGGATGCAGAAGGAATAAAGAAACTAATATTGCCAGGAAAAGGAAGGAAGCAGTTGAGTGAAATTCTTTGTGCGAGATAGTGAGATCTACGACATACTTCATGAGACTCATATTTTAATCTGCATGGTCGACATGATCGATTTTGAAGGAGCTGTTGCTGAAATACAGAAACATTACATGACATAATGTTTAACTTCTTATTAAACTTTGTAAATCCTGTCATGGAGAAAAACAGAAAGGTGTGGGAAAACATGTTGTAGTGAAACCGATCATATATTTTTATTTCGATGTCAGGTTAACTTAATCGATGTTCAATCATATCCAGAGAATGAGTACATATCTATGTTAGTATACTAGTGCCATTTTCAAAGTGTGTAGTTCTAAAACCTCTCCAAACGAAGAGAGCTCAAGAGGTGTTTTAATTTTTTGACGTTTTTCCCTTGTGGGAGCATCATCCATTCTCCAGTCTAATAAGGGAAGAAAATTAACAAGAAACATTGTATCCAATCTGACTGGTCTGATTTAATTATTATTTATGAAACACCATGACATAAACAAAGTCAATGATTCGTTGAAATGAAGAATCAGGACATAAAAATATGCTTACCACATGGTGCAAGGAAGGTATTCGTTAAAACTTTGTATTTTGGGTATTTTAAAACGTTGTAATAACTAATGACTTCGACCCGTCTCGATGCTATTCGTTGTTAAGCTTTAAAAATTCACAAATATCAATTTCCCGCCAGGGATTTGAACTCAGAAACGCTGATCTGACGCCTTAGATCACAAGGCTTCAGCTTGATTCGTTCAACTAGCGTTTTTCACGCATTCATTTGATACTCTTTGTTGATGTAAGGTAAAGATTGGTCTATGGAACTCATGTCTTCACAAACAAGTAGTCGAAGTATCGTAACTACTGAAGACCTGGCAAGGATTTATCATTTTATAACAGAAGTGTATGTTCAAGAGGATGGTCCTAGCCTATCTGCTCTCCATCAGCCTTTGGCTTCAACGTGTGATAATACGTTACAATCAAAAGTTTTCATCAGTTGTATTTCCTCAAATCCAAGCAGTGAAGTACATACATGTAACATATTCAGAACAGTGGTACGATCATTTTACGTGTGTTGTGCGAAATTGGGAAGAATGATATAGCTAAAGTGTTACACGTAAACTTTATAGAAGTGATGAAAATGTAATAAGTGTTAAACAAACAAGCGAAAAAATGAAAAAGTCTCAGACAGTAAATTTTCACACGTTGCTAAAGACACCACTTTCAGAGTGCCTGTACAAAAAATTGATAGAGGCTAAGCAGATGCCCCGAATGTTCTGACAATTGTAATCAAAGTGACAGAAGACGATTATTCTCAGCTAGTTACAAGGAAAGGAGTATTGAAACAGCTGTGCAAGGTAATATTTTACAGCGAGTAAATAAAACCTTTTGAACTATGATGAAGTTCCAGTAGATAAAGCAATATCTCTCGGGCCAGTACCAGCTCTACAAGCAATTGGACTTGGTCACTGATTTGGGTAATGTATATGTAGTAACAGTTATCAAAGTAAAAAAGCGGTTTCGTGATTTTGTGTTAAAAAACTGGTGGTTTGCACTTTCAACAATTGTTGAAATGCATACCACAGTAGCACACAAATGTTACAAATACGAAGATTAAACGTTAGTACCAAAACGTTATTTTACGTTGTAAATATACCGAAATCCCCTCCTGTTCAATGGTTTATTTGATGTTGAATAATGTTTGAGGAGAAACTAGTTGAAATTAAGAAGCGGACGATGAAGTTAGCAAAAACAGAGCAAGGTTGCTCTCTACTGCTATACACATTTAGTTGTATTTTGTCCGTTGCTATCATCATGATAAACAGTATTAACTTTTCAACAGTAAACAATCCAAGTATTTACTGAAGGAATAGAAGCTGGAACGTTCCGTACTCGTCTTTTGGTAGCTCTACACGTTAACCCTGGATCATAAAGTCATCTTGAGATTCACTTCGCTTTTACGGTATCTATAAGAAAAGGCAATCTTGAAAGCGTCAGAAATCCAGACGCATCGTTTCACAATCATGTAAGAATAAGAATAAAGAATACTTTTCCTCTTTCTTTGTTATATGCATTTCGCTTTATTTAACAATTTGACCATCACTACACTAATTAATGTGTATTTCTCAACAAGTGTATAATGTCGCCTTAGAAAAACCCATTGAAAGTGATATCTATGTCATAGCTTAAAAGGAAAGTTAAAAAACCTTTACATTATCACTCTATTAACAAAATTAAATGTTGGTTGAAATATAGTTTAAAATTCAATCTGTTTGTAACATGCAAATAAAGAACATGAGAAACGTAGTTAATTTTATTCTATTCACTTTGCAGCACAATTCCTATGTAATTAACTTGGAAATATAATCTCGGGCGCAGTTCAATATAATAGATTAAACCCACACGTGATATTAACGTCCTATCAACAAAATCAAATCTTCGTTAGAATATATGTTGAAATTCAACATGCTTTCAACGTGCAAAAGAGAACACAAAATAATAGTTAATGGCATTCAATTATATTTTAATTATAAAATGTATTCCATTAAATTAGAAAGAATTCCGTAATTCAAGTTGAATTAACATCTTTTCAACAATATCACGTCTTTATTGAAGTATGGTTTAAAATTAGACATATTTTTTGAACCGATTACGTTTAAAAATCAAGGTTTGAAACACATTTGTGTGCTACTGGGGTATGCATGGTTCCTGCATCACTTTTACTGTGTCCCTTTTTCAATATTTTAAATTTCCTGATGTAATTCTAAAACAATAAATATTTATGTTGTATTGACTATGTCTAATAACTTGAAACGTGAAACATGCAAATGACTCTCTGCAACTTACAGGTCTTGCATTGATCTTTCAATATAGCATCAATGTCACATTTGACAGAATCACTAGTACAGACGCCGATTGGTGTCTAATGGAACACTGTGAGCTTCAATAACAGTAGCTGTGACAGGCAGGATATTCTCTTATGCACGGAGACTGTACAACGACGTTATATAATTACTTCCAAGATTTCCACCCCACAGCAGCGAATTAATTCGTTACCTGTAAATTTACTTATATCAGTTTCAACTGATCAAGCCGTTTTCAAATGTTCATGTAACTGAGCATCGTGGTTGTCAATTAAAAGGTACAGGGAAAGAAGGTGAGGCCATGTTTAAAAAAAAAATGAAGTCTGTGATGTTATCAAGTATGATGTAATAGCTTATGGTACAATACTAACGGGAGGTGAAAAGTATACCCTTCCCAAGTGAATTGATTTCTGAAGAATTGCAACTTTCGGTTTTCCATCATACAACTAAACCACAGACTTTGGACTAAAATAACCAAAACACTATATCAAAACTTCGCTGCTTCTGACTATCCACCAGAAGCAAACAATGGTCATGTGAAATTGATAGAGGAATAGGCGGTACACACAAAGACATCTACGGTAAATTTTATGGAGTTGGTGTGGGCGGGCGTCAGATTCTTCAGAATTTGTATTGTCATCTAAATCACACCAAACATATATCAATGTTTCGTTAAAGCAGCGTTTTTCAACCTTTTTATACTCACGGATCGGAAAATTATAGGAAAAATCTCTCACGAACCGGGAAGATGGTACTAAATTAGAAGTTTATTTGACGTTCAAAAGATATCAATTCATTTTCAGATTCTAGTTGTTTTGGAAAGGAAATATAAGCTTTAATCTCAATTTTGGACTGTGGAAATCTACAAATGAGTTAAATAATTGAATATATTGATTGACCAAGGATCGGTACAACATTTTTCCTGAGTCAGTGGTTGAAAATCACTGCGTTAGAGGACTACAAGTTGTGAAAGGAAGTAAAATAAATTAATACGCATTTTTGTGATGTATGTTAAAATGATTATTTGCAATATTTCAAACAATTTCTACAGTTAATTTGTATTGCTAATATTGTGAATCGATTAAGCTTGTAACTACTCTAACCTCACGGATGTCGGGCTAATATCGGTCCAATACTGGAAAAGTAACGGCTAGTATCGACGAAGGTTGGTCATGTATTGGGCCGATTCTAGACCACTATCTAATGCTGCTATGGTACGAGCAATTGTAATACATTTGAGCAAAGTACTAATTAATACACTGAGACTCTTCCAACATAGCCAAAATTCTAAATGAGGAGAAGTTTTAGCTCCGAATTGTTGAATCGGTATTTTGCAATGAACCTTCAAATACTTATTCTCACTTGTAAATTCAACACGTTATTAAAACCGAGCAAATCGAAGTCTTCAATGGCTAAATATTTGAAATAATGATATAAAAATATTATATTTTTCCAGCGCACATTCTTTGAATCAGCCCCTAAACCGGTTCTTCTTATTAGTCCTATCAGTCTCGTTTATCTTCTATTGGCAACAGGCTTTTAGTTTCACTTTATCAATTTATTTTTGTTTAATCACGTTTCTCCATAATCCCATCTCAAAACTTCCCATGTTCATTTCTTATTTTGTTTTCATCGTCAATTGTTTGCTCCCACGTAACATACAAATCAGTATGAAATGCAAAGAGTTTTTTATTCTCTGCTCGGTTTGTATACATTCTGCAGTTATCAACCCTTCTCTCTTCTGTATCTCACTAGGTTTTAAATTTTGGTAATAATATATAAGGCGTAAGCTCGAACAAAAGTCAATGGGCTATCTTTTAACATGCAACATAGAATTTTATTCGCGCTTGCGCCTCATATTTTGATTTCGATAAATTTGTCGTGAGCTAAATCATTGCTTATTTATGTATTTTCTTTTGTCTTTTTGCAGGTATGACAATATTTACAAAATTAACAATCGTACTTATTGTACAAGTAATATTGGAACCACTTGAAATCTCTTGTGTTCTTACCACAGGGAAAGAAACTCCCACGGAATCTAATACTTTACTTGTGGAGCAAATTGTTGATATATGCTCGAGAAATTTTCCCGAACATCGTTCCTTGTCCGTTTTCGTGACTACCTCCTCTATTACGACATTTTTAGAACCTGCACTGTTACAGTTAGAAAGGAGAACTCTAACACCAGTTTTACTTGGATTTTCTACCAAAGAATGTGGAAATTTTGCTGCAGTAAATTCATTGTCATCAACAAAAGCAGAAGCTTTTATCATCATTACTGACAACGGAAGTACACTACCATTAACATTGGAAGAGTTAGCGCAATATGAATTTTGGAATCCAAGAGCAAACATATTGGTAATTCTGCACAATGAATTCATTTTGGACGAAAGTGTTGAAAATATATTTAACAAAATATTTCATGAACACAGGGTAGTAAACATTCATATCATTGGAGTTAATTTAACCTGTCTTGACCTTACTACATTTAAGAACATTGAGCAGTGCAACGTTATAATAGACTACAATCCATTTTGCAAGAGCAACTTAAAACGTATCATTAACTATCATCCCATTCCAGATGTAGTTTCTTTAAGAAATTTGAACTTGTTTGAAGACAAAACAAAGAATCTCTGTGGATATCCAATAAGAATTTCGTGGTATTCTGCTGTTCCCTACATAACATGGGCTAACACTTCACCAAAAATGCTTAATGGAATTTTTGGTCAAATGTTGGAAACTCATGCCCAGAGTATGAATTTCACTATAGTCTCACACATATTCAGAAAAGAACACATTGGTGGCCTGTATAATGCCCAGAACAATACATGGGAAGGTGTGATAGGAGATGTGTTGTATGGATACGCAGATATAGGACCAGTTTCAATAACCCAAACGTATGAACGAAATGCGGTGGTAGATTTCACTTTTCCTATTATAATTGATGCTCTCCATTTTGCTGTACCTGTAGCACAATGCGTACCTTTATGGGAAAATTTGAAAGAACCATTTAGTAGGACTCTATGGTTAATGATAGTAGTAACCTTTGCTTGTACTTTGGGAATTGAAAAGCTACACAATATCGTACACAGAAAAACAAAGAACAAGTCCAACGACAAGATCAATTCCCTCAAGTTATTTTCAATGTTTCTTTCCATATCACTACCAAGACTTCCTAGGGATGATATGTTGAGACTGTCTATTATTATATGGTCTCTGTTTATACTGATTATAGATACGTTATACAGAGGATCGCTAATAAGTTTCATGACTAATCCACGACGCTTACCTGAAATCAATTCATTGATGGAAATTGCAGACTCAGACTTGCAAATCATATCTAGACCTTGGATTATTCAGTTAATTAAAGAACCATCTATTCCTTTGCTAAAATCACTTAGCTCAAGAACAGAATCCACAGGATTGCTTCTCATTGGTCTTTCTCGAGTTTCATATGAGAGAGATGTTGCTGTCTTAGCTGAGAAAGTGTTTCTCCAATATTGTAAAAACGTGCTATTCATTGACAAACATGGTGACCCAAAGTTTCATATTGTAAAAGAATCAGTTTATCGATTGTTCAATTGTTATGTTATTACAAAAGGTTCTCCATATCTTGGTAGATTGAATAATATAATCACATATGCAAAGGAATCGGGACTTATAGGTAAATGGTTGGAAAACTTTATTCTTGAATCGGTGACCGTATTTAAATTGCCAAAAAAGCAAAACACAGTTCTAAATTTGAGCCATCTTCAAACAGCATTTTACATCTTAATTGCTGGATTAATAATATCCTGTATCTTGTTATGTTTTGAATTGCACCAGTAATCTATAATGAACTAAAATAAAAAAACAGTTATTGTCAACACACTCTGTGTAGTAAATGAAATAGTGCTTTTTAAGCAAAGCAATTATCACAAGAATCTTTTACGATATTATTTGCTCACTTGTTGCAATACTACAAAACACCAAATTCATATGAGGCCTTTGAGTAGAACGGACGTAAGCACCAAGAGTCAGTATAGAGAAAAATGCATTCAAAAGTATGCAATATTTTCCTGTGTATCAGGTGGTTAGGCGTATAAAACATGTCAATTTTAGTATATCTAATTTAATAATACAAACACTGCATTCTATAACCACCAGAATCATATTCAAAAAGAAAAATAAATTTCAATTTTCATAAACATAGTGTACAAAGGTCTGTTAAGATTTTGCTGTGGTGTATGTGCTTCAACATCATAGAGTATTCAATGGAAATTTCTTTTTTATAGAAACGTAAGAGTACACATAAATGAAAGAGGGAAGATTATAGTGTATGTTTAGATTAAAAAGGACATCTTGGCGGATATAACTCTCCAATTCGTAAGTCCTCATGTAAGATACCGATTAGATTTTGTTACTCTACATATGGAATATACCTAAACAGAATGAAGAAAAGACGTAACTGAATATGTTAAGGTAAATGTAACCTACTGTAACAGCCTAGTTGCTGTTCCATTTTTATATTTATTTTCTCCCCCTTTTATTTTCTTGATTTCCGTTTTGTTTCCTTTCTGTGTGTTCTCTTTAGCTCATTCTCTTTGGTTGGTTTTAGACTCTGAGCGTGTTTCGTTTGGATTTTTCTTTGGATTTTTATCGTTATCCATCCAGGTTTTCGTTAGTCACGCAACAATGACTTGGATCTAACGCTTGTCTTTGATTGAACCCTAGTCAATGCTTCGTGCCTTGTTTTTTGCTGATTGGTGTGTGAAGCAGCCTTCTTCTCCGTTTGCTGGAAAAACTGCTCTCCCACGCCATGTTAGTTCAGTTAAAATATTAATGACGAGACGAGTGGATGTATGGGATTTCCGTAATCTGTACTTCCTAAGCCCTGTCTACGAGAGGTAGATATGAACACCAAATTTTGTATAATTTTTTATTTCGAATGATTTCGTCCATTCCGGTAAATTATATTATTCGTATCAAGAAGAATAGTAACCGATACAAGAGCTACCGAGATTTTTCAGCATCGTTATTTCGACATTTTCACTTCAGAAAATTTAGTATTTTGTTTTGAGATTATTTATCAAAATGTACAATGTGTTCTAAATTTCAGTATGGGGCCGCTATTAACCGAATTCTTACATTACAAGTACCGGTTCGTTAGATTTCAATAGTCATATGCCAATTTCTCGTCTCCAGTTTTCCAAATCTATTCGTAATTCCCGGTTAGCCATGTTTGACAGCTACCGCATATTTTCATTACTTGATCAAATTAGCAACATGTCTGTTCGACTAACTTTGCGTACGGTTTCGATGTTAACAGTAAATTTTATATTATTCAACATGGATCGATAATTTTGATTTTAACTCCAGCCACTATTCTCCGATGAAAAAGTCATATTTTATAATATTATTTTGTATTTTCGAGATGTATTCAGAACTTCTTTTGTATAAGGTAGTAATCATCTGTAATGAAGTCACGCAGTTATTAGAGCGAAATTGATTATTTCTGCACCATGTATTTTGGACTAACATTTCTTTCGTGTAAGAAATACTGTAACAACATATTATTGTTTATATCTAAATTATACAACAATATTTCGGGAATAATTTGTGAAAATAACAAAATTTATTAATTATTATAGAAATTATGGACATTTATGTGTGACTACGTAACTTTCAGTTCTGCTTAATTAATTCAGTGTACACCAGATAGATCATTCAAATTTGTTTGTTCCTACACCTCAACAGTAATTCTGTTCAGATTCTTATGATATTATCATAGCCAAAAGCGTGCAATATGTAAATTCAAAGTAATAAATTGAAATTCTGAAATTTTTATATTTCTTCGAACAATCTTGTGTTTATGTTCAGTGAACGTAGTATAGAAACCTCTCAGTTAACCAGTTACGATTGCAGGCATTAGTTGATAATCCTCATACAGTGTTTAGTAATATTTATAATGTGCAGTGAGTTATTTAATGTTTGACTTGATATTCGTTGGAATTTAGCTACTAATCGTTACGTGAAGTTGACAGCAATTGATACTAATTATTACTGTGTTTCGGTAAACCTATCGTTTTAAGTGATGTGATTTTAATTAGATTAGATCGATTCATATATCCGTAGACCAGTGGTAGGATTCTTTCGCCAGCTGAGAAGTGATAACTTGGGAAAGGAACTATATATTGAATTTCTGGTTATTTCTGAGTTGACATATGAAGTGACTCCAGTATGTGATTTGTGTGAATATATATTATTTGCATTTGTGCGTTATGACACTACGTTTGGATTGAGTTGCGACCGTCATTCGTTTGTGTTCGTTCGTCTTTATTTCAGGAACTGCGATTCCAGACTACTGGTGTGGGCCCTACTAAGGTAAAGGTAAGACATGGTCTCTTGCCACCCTGTAGACTTCGAAGTGAGTAAATACACCGTATGAGTCACATATGAGTCGTTATGCGTATCATCGTTTGATATTATTTCCCAAGTAAAGATTTGCCTTTTTCTTTCTTAATCTGTCGCTAATTTGAACCAGCTGGTACTTCAGAATATGAACTGACGATCTAATTAAACGATTGGAGGTGTCGCCTTACCGGTATTTCCTCCCTCGATCTAAACTACTTTTTTTTTACAGCGATCACAAGGATCTGGAATCCTCTTTCCCAGATACTCTTAAATCTGGAAGGCATTTCTGCACCGCTCGTCTGGGGTGTAGAAAATGTTTGGAGCTAGAGGTTAGGTTAGATGCGTTGCGTGGGTGCTCTAGGCTCCTGGCGACCCTATTTGTCTGTGTGATCTTCTTTTGGGATCTTAGGTTGGGGGCGTTACACTACTTCCTTTTAATCACCAGGAAAGAAGATAATAGTGTTATATTTTAACATATACACCTTCAAACCATTTGTCAATATAATCTTAGTAATCTTCGGTTGAAACATGTAATGAGTATTAACATTGATTATTACATATTTTCTCTTACGAACAATGCCTATGGGAAGTTACTAGCGGAGGTAACTCTCAGAAATATTATTTCTTGTTATCCTCTCTTATCTCTTAATCATATTTAGTGATATTTAGGAATATAACCTTGGTTACATTACAATAACAAAAGATTGCGCAATTTACTTGTATCAATATGGTCTGGCGAATTTATTATTTTAAACAATTATCAATAAATATACAGCGATTGGTACTTAAGATTTCCTGTGTATTAAGTTGTCTTAGGGTGCAGGATAAAGTTCACGCACTATTTCTCAATGGATAACAGAAAGTCAGAAGAGACAGCCATGGGCAGTTGAAATGGTTTTGTGCTGAATGGAAGAATCGAATATTGCGCTGTTAACGTCACTGACGTTGCTAACTCAGAAAACGATTAAACACTTTCACATCCAATTAACTTAAAACTGAATAAAATTTCGAACACAATAAATAGAAAGAATGATGATTTTTTTCTAGTCGGCAATTCGACGCATAAGGATTATATTGCAATATCTCCTAAATAGGCACGCTAATAGCCTGTATCTTATAATAACCATGGCATGTAGTTAAAGCTGCAGATGAGATAGACACAGCGTTTAGCTCAGAATAGCACCACGAAACTAATAGCGAATTCAAAATAGCCAAACTGACTTGATTTCGCGGCCAGGTTCAAAATTATTTAGATTAAAATATCTAGCATTCTAATTGTTCTATGGAAATAGAATAGATGAACACTTAAATTTAAATCTTTAAAAAACAAAAGTATTATAATACATAGAATGTACGTTACAACCATAAAATTTAATCAAAATTTGAATAAAATCTTTATAAAAGATCTTTAAAGGAGGAAAATCTAATCTAATGCCTTCCCAAGAGGCAACGTACCAAGGATAGAAGATACATTCCCTCTCTGAATTGCGATACTAAGGTGGTGAATTAGGAAGGTGGTCGCGCGAGCATCACCCGAAACGATCTGTATTCACCGACCAACCTCTTTAATAAAATTAATGTCTGCCGCGCCCTAAGTACCACTTGATTCAATTGCGATCGCATCAAAAATAAACTTAGCTAGTAGATTAGAGTATCTGCGCTTTTTATCGGCCTCTCTGCTGCTGCTACTACTACTACTAGATGATATACTACTGAGGATTGTATCCAGAAACAGAAAGTTCAATCGGAATAGCAAAATTATGTAACGTCACAAAGTATAAGCAACATTTTGTGAAATAACTAAATGTAAATATCTTGCATTGTAGTAGGCGTATCGACATAGAATGAAGATAATATTGCTCAAAATCACACCGAGAACCTTATACACGTATGTTAATAATGGTAATATGTACCGTCACATACTTTTCGGCTGTCATCTTGGAAAATATTTACATTTTAATATTTCCTTATCTATTGGTCCTATCAAGATGGAATAAATTATGTCTTGGTCAAAATTTCATTCAAAATAAGAAATTCCAAGTAAAGTGCAATAAAATTTGACACCACAAACTATACGCTGCCACCTGGAAAAAAGTAGATGTCAATATATTGCTTTGTAATAGAGTTATCGAAGTGAATAATCGATTCAAGGAGTCAAACTTCAAGTGTTTAAGAAAAACGTAAAACATCTTGGGGACAAGACCCCTACTCCTATCCCCTACTCCGAAAACATATTTCAGTATAAGAAACCTCTTAGACTTACAGTTTTATTTGGTCATCCTTACTCGTACCCTATTCATTTGAATGTAAACTTCTCTCATTTAAATTAATTTGTGTTTTTGACGACAGTGTTAGTTCCGGCAAAATAATATTTTCGCAATATAAACGTCATCTCGCTTAACCCAATTTTGTAGACATTGCCAAATATGAATTGGTCCTAATTTTTTGTTCCTGTCTGTAATTAAGAATGTAGCAATGGCAGAAATTGATATAATTAAATGTCTGTTTCATGGTTTAGTTATTAATGTAATTAAATTAAAGTTATTTCCGATGATTAGTGCGTGAAGGCTCTCTGAAAAGAATATCATCTAGTTTTGGAATTTTAGCTTCGCTTTCAGAACTTTTAAGCAGAGTATTTCTACAACAATGTTTGTCTAATATACTGCTAGTAACTATTCTGTTGCCTCTTTATTATGGACTGCAGTGCGTCTACAAAGTTTATGGGGAAGTAAGCCTTGTTCAGGTAAAATTCTGTAAACGTAGGAAGAATCATATTTTAACAATATGTGAAGCTGGTATGTTGAAATTGTTAACAAGTCTTCAACAATGACTTTGCAAAGCCATGACATTTATATTGTTCATATTGAAATATTTTATCCGAATTGAAAAACAATTAAGTGTATGCTTATTATGCTTACCAGATACATAGGAATAAATGTGATTGCAAGAAAAGAATATGTTAATTATGTTCAATCTTTTATGATACGTATGTTTGAAATATGATTGAGCGAAAAATAGTTATAAAGAAGTTAATTTTGTTAGCTTAATTTTTAAAGAAAAAACCGTACTTAAGAATATAAGAATTCCTTTATAAGTGATGAAGTTCAGAACACTACCTAACCATGTCGAAGTGTTATATTTATCTTTGGCTTTTGATAATTTACATGTTTTTCTATTTTTCTAGGATTTAGTATAAATTAATAAATGTTATCATACGGTAAACTGAATAACCCCTGCTTGGTTACTGGAATTAAACAATAAACATATTTTCTTTTAGTTTAGATGGAGTATGAAATTTTTATTTTTGTGGCGAGGTTCTGTTTCTCTTGCTCGAACACACTAGATATGAATCATCGGGCATGCAACTAGATCTTGACGCTCATCGGAGTCTAAAACAAGTTAATATTTTGTTCGTGGTGAGAATATTTTAATCAATATATGTATAAAAAGAGACAGTCGAATGAAACCAGTCGGCAATGTTTGAAAGATAGTAATACGTTTATATGCCAATAACATACTCCGCACTTATTGGTCCGAATGAGAAAGGGTCACCTTCAAACTTTTCTTCAAAACTTTCCAAACATTTATACAAATTTCGTGAGGACGGATCTGCTCTTGTCTGAATCCGATCGGACCTCTCAATGGAATTTGATAACTGAAGCTTACATAATATTTGCTACATGGTGAATAACATTATTGGTAAAGAAAACGAGCAAACCATGTATTTTTGTCTTGGTCTGCTGCCTGAAAGATGCAATAATGTTGGATTAGCGATCGGCGTTGATAGTCGTATTTTTCTATAAGGTTTCCTTAAATATAGGTCCATAGCCATGAACGAACGCCACCATTATTATTTTTGCCTTTCACTGCCCTTCCATTTACTTCCCGTTGGTTGTGGTAACCTTGGATTTTCACACGGCATGCTGGAACTACATCTTTCACGGTCAAACTGTTGTAACACTGTCTCGTGTCTTGTCACAATCCAATCACGAACGTTTTGTTACTGAGGTGATCAACTTGTAAGTTCCATTAGCTATGAAGTGATTGAGTTGTAGAATTAAGAGCCATTCATGTATCTCTTGCAACAATAGTATAGGATAGACAGGGTTTTACTTCGGATCAGAAGAAGCTATTTCGATCTAAAGAAAAAATAGGTAAAACCTGCCGTGATTTGCGAGATGCTTCCCTCTGAGGTGATTGAGTCGATTGAAGGAGAACTGAAAAATTCTCACAAATGATGATCGCAGTTATCTGTTTATTGATCGATCGCAGTGATCGCAATAGTTCGTAGATCGAAATAGATTCTACAAAGTTTAAACTAACTCACGGATATAAATTAACATTAATTTGACAATCATCAGTGATGCAAACATTCAATAGTTTTATCATTTTAATATAGTTATTTATAAATCAATAGTTCGTACATTCATGTAGTGATTTAATGAAAACATTAGGTTCATTCAAGTTGAAGAATTAATATTTTTTAAATAACATACTAGTTAGGGAGTGCAAAGGTAAGTAACTCTAATATAAGTGAAACTGATTCAGATACTATATAATTAAGTGCATAATACATTATTTCTTTACCAAATTTGCTGCGAACATTCTTATAATTGAATTCATGGTACCGCGGTATGTGTTTTGTTATGAGAAGACAATCAGAAAAGAGTTGGAAGTAATTGCTACAAACATTAATAAGATACATATGCCCATTCCTGTACTATTGATATTCGTTGGATATACGGTAGTAATTGTCAACCGATTTTTATACAGGAGAATACAGGAGAAAATATGTGATCTTTTATGCTACAGAAGTACTGTACATGCACAACAAGTTTTCCCAGGACTGTTTCCTCTGAAGAGAAAGAAATCAAAAAAATATTCGTTCCTGAACGAAAGCTATATTTATTGTTTCTATCACATAGTTACAGCCGACAGGTTTGAATGCAGTGAATAATATACTATCAAAAATGCAAAGATCTTAAATAAAATTCAAATTCAAGAGTATTAGAAACTGCATGTATCTAGTTTAGTTGGACGTTTTTTAACCATCCTGTCAATTGTGTGTTCTTTCTTTAATGTCTCGAAAATACCTTACTCTATTTGATTTTTTTTATCATCTTCATTACACTTTCCATCATCACCAGGATGGTTTTAGTTTCCTCGGTTTAATGTTTACAATTATTCTGATTCATGGAATTATTCATCTCATTCTGTTCCTCTTATCAATCCTTCAGAGAATTTAAAATATTTTTATTTGTTTTATTATAGAGAACCTTCTCACTAAAACTGACTGCAAAAACGAATCAGGAACTTGTATATTAAATGAAAAAGAAAAATGTTAAAAGGATAATGTACCTTTCGGAAACAAGCTTCTCGTATGTAGTATAATCTTTATAATCCTTCATTAAACATAGCAGAAGAAGATGTCATTTGTAATGTGACAAATAGGAAAGCGAACAATTGTCATACCAGGGATACCGTTGTTTATGTAACAGCTTATATCCAAAATTGTATAATTGCTTGAAATCTTGTCAACGTGTCTCGTTATTACTTGCAAGAGTAAAACAAAATAACTTATTTATTTGTTTACTAAGCAACCGTGACATGCTTTCTATTATGGTCGATATACATTAAACATAAGATTGAAACAAAGATATACTTCTTGTACATTAGTGAAGATTATTTGAACATACTTCGATGTCAGTAACTATTTTCTAAAGTGCTTTGTTAAAAGTTTCATTCCTTAATGCATTCTAGAAAAATAAAAGTTTTGGAGCACGTGAATCTTTTGTTCTTCTTAGGAGAAACGTAGCTAATTGCAATTTAAGATCTAGTTGGAACATTTTTATTTTAACGAAGTCGTCCTTTTTATTGGCAAGCACTCAAATAACAAAACTTAAATATAAAAAAATACTAATTCAATATTACTTTTGTCGTTCATTTGTCGTACATAGGGGGTGTGCAATTGTATACAACATAGTGATTTTGCTGAATCCGCACATAAACGGAATCTATAACTCTCATATAAATATATCTCGCTGATCTATCCATGCAGTATTTCTCTGGATTGTATATATACCATTGTAAGGCATACATTGATTCTACGTTTGATTCTACGCGAACCTACATACCGTTCTGGAGGTTGATTGACAGAATAAGCGCTCAATCAACGTTTTAGTGGAATTCCTGGGTAACATTTTACTTAGATTATAACGAGGACCTACATGACTGAATAGTTTTACGTACTTACACATTTTCTAGACTG
Source organism: Lepisma saccharinum (assembly GCA_022664845.1). Lineage (NCBI taxonomy): Eukaryota > Metazoa > Arthropoda > Insecta > Zygentoma > Lepismatidae > Lepisma > Lepisma saccharinum. Next base: position 28,089 of record JAGDQP010014584.1, on the reverse strand, counting down.
TTCTTTCAATTTCCCGATGACCTTCCGCTGGAAACACAAGTAATAATTAAGCTATTAATGATATTTTTTAGACTCATTACGACCCTACAATGTGAGGTCATTAGGACAAAGTTAATTGTGGGCTATGATTTTCATGTAATGGGACTTTAGCAATAAAATTGCGAATATTCCATACATTTTCTAATTGAACTACGTTCGGAACATAATAGTGAATACTTAGAACGGCTCGTGTGAACGTGCAATATTTCACAAAAGAGATCAATAAACACTTCAAATCAATAGTAGTGTCCGTATCAGTTGCCTCCTCTAGTATTTCGATAACAAAGGAGAGATATCGTCGTAAGGAAAATCAATGCCACGTATGTGCATTTTGTTACGACTGTGAACTTAGCATCGCATTTCTCAGCAACGAATTCAAAATGAAGTAGGCTAGTCCCAGGCTATTATTATTATTAATATTATACTAGAGGCAGTACAAAAATGTTTTATACGTTTACTATGCCATAAGCTTACGCTGAATTATTGTTCCCATAATTATCAGTATTGGTGTAGTGATGTCAAGCTTGATCCTTTACATGTACGACGGCATATCATGGAAAACCATTATGTAGAAGATATTATTGATTGTAAAGTAAATAGTAGATTTCTACTGGAAAATATTTGTATCCGAATTCCTACACATTCTACCAGAGGGTAGAATAGTACGAGGAAATACAAGGGTACGAGGAAATACCATCTCTTGGGTACGAGGAAATACAAGGATGGTTTATTAAGAAATCTAATAAACCATAATATTTAATACTTGACATAATATTTAATAACATTATTATTCTATTATTCGTTTTAATTATGTGACTTAATAATTTTATTGTTTATTTAATGATACTGATTTTATACTTTTCTTTTATTTAACCAATGTATACATAATATTACCCATAGCTAATGTAAGATGATGTAATTTGTATGTATTTATTCCGACAAAGTGTTGTATTGCCTTTGTAAGCTGTTCACCGCACTTTAATACACTATTATTATTATTATTATTATTATTATTATTATTATTATTGGTAGTAGTAGTAGTAGTAGTAGTAGTAGTAGTAGTAGTAGTAGTAGTAGTAGTAGTAGT
>JAGDQP010014584.1:0-26953 GCA_022664845.1 Lepisma saccharinum | reverse complement strand
GTAGTAGTAGTAGTAGTAGTAGTAGTAGTAGTAGTAGTAGTAGTAGTGCTAATGGAAGTAATAGTACAAATAAAAATGTTGGAAGTCACCTACTATCACAAGCAAGCTACTTTCTACAATGCAAAAATCATACTCGCAACGCAAACCATTTCGCATAATTTCGTTTGCAAAAATCACTCAGTTTGAAAAATAACTGTGGAGGAGAAAGTTTAACATCGAATATATTCAAATTTCATATCAGAGGTCTCTAAATATCACAAGCTACTTATTATCGTTAGTATAGTGATAATAATAATGTCAATGTCACAGTATTTATTATTGGTACTACCGGTACAATTACTACTACTACTACTACTACTACTACTACTACTACTACTAATAATAATAATAATAATAATAATAATAATAATAATAATAAATTATAATAACTATTGACTAAAGATAGCAACGCTGATGTTCAGAGTCATTCAAAGGGTGCTGGGAATGACCCTACTACATTTTGGATTCGTTGGTGAAAAAGGCAATGGTAAGTTCATAGTCGAAAAAAAAATGAACATACGTGGTATTAACTTTCCCTACGACGATCCACATTGTAGATTCATGTGAGTCATTTTAGTTATTATGAAATAAAAGAAACACATCTATAGGTTCTGAGAAAATATGTGTGAATGCTTTAAATGTTGTGTGAATGTCATATGTACTATTGATGGAACTGCGTGAAAGTGCAAGGGCACATTTTGCGTGGCCATATCGAGGAATGGTACTGCACAGTAGGAGAGTACACCGATAATAGTAAAATGTCACTACATTCAATGTGGAAAATAACATCGTCATCGGCATGTCACAGTTTGAACAGCCTGCCAAAATTGAATTCCTTGTTTAATTAGCCCACACAGCAGCAGGAATAATTCTGATTATGGGACAAGTATGGGAAAGCCGCACAAAGGATTTATAATCATAAATATGTAATTTATTGCTGTGATCTTCAGACTTCTGTGTACATTTGATTGGTCTGTGCTTATTTATAGATGTGAGTTTGTTTGCTAAGGCTCTCTGGTTGTTTGTTTAGACTTTAGAGAACTCAGAGTTACTGTGTAGAAAGTTGTTTTGAAATCAGGCCAGAGTTCTGCCTGCGTTTGCTCTCTGATTGTTTATAAAGTGTTCTTAGACGTCTGGTTTAGCTATAATCAATGTTCCAGTGCAGAATAGTTCTTTGTATTTATTCACCCAGGAAACAATCTTTACCTAGTGCATTGATTTAGTATTGAGTAATAGATTGCATAAATGCAATTGAAGAGTGAAGGGAAAAAGGAAGATCTTCATTTAAAAGAAGGAGCTTACACTCGTAACAAATACTACCCAATGACAACTAACCTCTAAGGAACGCAAATATTATATACGTTTTAACAATATTAAATACATGAGAGTAACTGATAGAGTTGGAATTTAAAATCCGTTTTAAGAAAAATCACCTTTGTTGGACATCGCCATTCTTTTCCTTTACTGTTGAATGGTAAGTTAACCGACATATTTCCTTTTCCTTTTATATCTCTTATTAGCTAAGAATTTTCTACTTTTTGTACTGTAAAATACTACCATCTTTCTTCGATATCCATCAATATTAAAAACTGGTGAAACCCGTTATTAATGGATAATGTTCTTTAACATCAGTCAATTTGTCCAGTATCGGAAGAAGATGCACTCCGATAGTGATCATTAGCGATCTTCGATACCGTTAGATTTCCAGTTGGGATACTCGGCGAATATCGGAAAAACGTTTGCTAAACGTTATTGATCGATCTCAAATAACGAACTAGATCAACATCACAATCGTCCATTATCGATATTTGCCAATATCAATGTGCTGTTGGGATAAGCATAAACAAGACAACTGTCCGTATGAGTAATGCTGACTTACGTAATCATCACCATTCAACAGGGCGATGACATTTCCTCTTACTAACAAGAAATGAACGAAACGTGCTTTGAATATTTGTAGTTCAATTCGCGTTCATTTCGACGAACTTCTAATTTTAAAAAATATATTTTTTTTTTAGTATGAATTTTACGACAAAGAATGTTTAAAGCATTTGACAATAGCATACCGCATAAGCTCTGCTGTTGCTAGTATTGGACATATAAAGCTCTAAATCCTTTAGACAGCATCGCCAAGAAGTAGTTCCTATTCATATGGATGCATACACACACAAAACCCTACCCACACAAACACATATAAACACACACACACACATACAAGTAGTGTAAATAAACAACACGTAGGAAAAGTAGTACTTTTCTTAGAATGCGTAACAAGGCGGATGAAGAATCTAATTCACAGTTAGTTAATTTAATATTGAATGTTAGTTTCGTGAGTAACCTTAAGTCTTATCTGACCCTATGAACATAGCTGGTGTTTCCTCCTGAAGAAATTGCTGGAAATTGACAGTTGTGTTTAGAATCACGTAACTGAAGAATATGTTATTTGCTGTAAAAGTACTTATATATATTGAAGATTGAACGAAAAATAGCCCATTTGAATGGAACGTTAGTTATCACACACATATTTGCTTTTGTATGCTTGTAGGTTGTAATATATATGTTTTATATAAATTTCAAAGAATTACTTCCAGCATTAACAAAATATTGGAAATCCATTTATTCCATCAACCACATTGAATCAGCTATACAAGCTTTTGCATATATACAAAACCACCTCACGAGATTTCTGACATGAAACTAAGAAAATATCGAGGGTAAAAATGCTTCGTTTCGGAACTAAAAGCTGCCTGATGTATGATAAAATGAACTCTAGAACTTGACGTTTGAAACAGAACTGAGGCGGCATGGAACCCTGAAAGGTTTCAAATCAGCTGTTTCCAAATACCGTATGGTCGGGTATAAAGTGTATCGAAAGTTGGCAACACTGAAGTCCAGATCCCCAAGTTCAAGCGTCAAGTGTGAAGCAAATTCCGCCAAGGAAAATTACCCTCCACACCGAAAGGGATGTATTTTGTGTGGCGCGGACAGACAGGTAGGAGGTGGCCCGGCCTGTAGAGAACAGAAGAACAAACGGGACCAGAGTAGGCTAAGGCATATTCTGGAGTAAAATACCTTCGAGGGACAATTGGATAATCCTACTGCTAGAAGGTCATCCACCCGAAGGAAGTATTTACAGATAAAACGAAAAACGTTTACTGTTGGAAAAGGATTACTAGAGTTTTATCTTCCGACCAAGACCTGATGAAGCTGAAGGAGGATCGAGGGAAATATATGACGACGCCTGATGATCGCTCCGCGCTGCCTCGCCTGTTTAATAAGTACCTATTTCGGAATATGCGTAATCAGTATTGCCAGGAAACAATGTATTAGCACACAAAATAAACACTTTAAAACAAACATTCAAGATTCTACTGACCAATATTACTATTTGTAAAAAAAAAAAAAATACCTGTATGAAAGAAAATAAATAAAAATAAGTTTGGAATTACCTTTTATTACACCACTACATTTTATATTTATGTATTTTCCTTTTTTCAGCAGCAGTCTCAATATACAATCTCTAAATATGCAAAAAGTACTTATTGGCCTTTTACATGAGTAATATTGTCAAAACAGAACTTTCAAAATAATCTCAAAGGTATTTTACGATTCCACTTTGTTCCTCAATCTACAGGCTTTCTACGTGTTGAAGCGTTGATTGCTAAAATATAGTATCTTCTTAACGGCCAATACTATATGACCCATTTTGCTAATACTGTATGTAACAGTCACTAACAAACTTTTAAGAAAAGTAAGAACTGAAGTACGGCAAATACATTATGAGGGAATTGGGATGATATTAACGTTATTGTTGTGCACAACAAAGCAAGTGGTTGCAGAATACTTTAGAATTTGACTGACAAAATGTCAGGTTACTATATACAGTGTAAGGAAAAAGTATCCGAACACCGAAGTAACTCGAAAAATATAATAAACATATCATTCTTTAAAAAAGCAATTCGAACTGGAAAAAAAAATATGCATGACAAAAAAGAAAAGCATAAGGCGCGCTTATTGAAGAATTTATAAAGTGACTGCATATTAAAGCGCGAACCATGATTTTCTGTTTAGCCATGCATAAACACATTTATTTTTATATCTTTAGTCGGAATTGTTTTATTTCGTCTTTCTTTGACGAAAGAAAAGTATATCCTTAAAAAGTTAACTTTTTAAACTTTTTCTTCTAATAATCTTCCCTATTATTAATTTTTCGTTTTATGGACGAAAAAAATATTTCATGCTAAAAAGTTAGTTTTGGCTTCAGCAGCTAATGCTGTGATGTTAATGTTAATTTTGAAAAGGGTAGATGTTTCTTTTTGAAATTTGAATTTGGGTAGCAAAAGGTTGTAGAATGTTATGCTATGTTTGTGCACCGAAACACAGGCGGATCAAAAAAAAAATAAATATATAGTCGGGACCCGGAGTCCGCCAAAATTATAGTTTGGAAACGGACAAAAAGGGCCACATTTGACATTGCTAAATTTCGTACCAATGCACAACTTTTCATAACTAATCGAACCCCTAAATGTGAACACTTGAATCATATTTTTATTCCTTGTTTCGCAAAAAACCAATTCGGCCCTTAAGGGGTCCAGGGGCCTGGTTAAATATTGTTTTAGGAAGGATATATTTGGTATGGCTTTATTGGTTCCAATGCACAAAATGTGATGATAACTTGAACCCTAGTATCTCATATTTTTGAGGCAAATTCATAATATTTCTAATTAGTGCCAGAATAATGAAATAAATAAAGATAATAAACGTATAATACTATCCTCGTGACCACCTCAAACAGTCCTGCGCTCCTGTCTTTAATGAAAATAACTTTCCCAATAGAAGGTGTACCTATCTGAAGTGTGCCAGCTTTAGCTATCATTGAAGTGAAGCAGAATCAGTGCTGCCAGTCTCTATTTCCGTAAAACCTCAGTATTCCAAATTAAGTTCATATTTGATATTTGGCGACTTTCACTTAACGCAGCGGGGACTTCAAATGAGCAAGTATGAAAAAAGCAAATAAGGCCTCAATCCAGATACCTTGGTCCAGATACTACCATAACACTACACTGGTAAGGACGAGGAAAATCTTGTTGAAAATGGCTTGGAATAATTGTTCTCAAAATTATATAGTGAACAAAACTAGTACAAATTCCCCGTGAGCATTAAAGCATGGATAATGGACATCGAAATGTAATACAATAATTATTTATAATTAAATTTTCGGGTCCAGCAGATACCTGTGAAACACACACGTCATGGGATGAAGGAGAGTAATAAAGAAGAAACGGACCAGGGCATTAGCCGTTGAGATAGCACTCCGGAATTCGGTTGGTGAACGCAAGGAACATTATATTCATCAGTGAAAACATCCAAAATTCGGCTCGACGTTTGTGTGCCTTCATTGCTGCTCAAATATCCGCGGCGCTAAGCATGTAAACCAAAAGATATTTGTGTCATACATTGCTAATATTACAATCTAGTAGTCAGTAATAAACTTATTCTTGGAAACTAATTTTTTCTTGCAGATTATAAGAGGTACAATTGAAGATTTTTTAAATAATATAGCTGATGCTGTTCATATTTAGATACGAAAAGAACTAAATTTGGCTACTTAGTTTCACAATTTATGAATCGTTAGGTCTGTAAATTTATATAATACGCTTGGTTTAGATGATCATTCCTTCTAAATGTTCTATTTGAAGTAACGGAGTTCATAACGTTTATTCTGTAAAAAGCTGTAGAGTTGTCGCTGAGGGTCAGCGATTACATTTTCAACCAGCGAAGAGAGTTGAGAAAATCATAATACGAATTTAAAAAAAGTCGAGATCTAAAATAGCAATTCACTTTGATAAATATTTAAATATCTTGATAGACGCCGATCGTCTTCAAAATCAGGATATATTTATCTAATTTAGATCCTTAAGATTTCGAATTGGTCACCTTAAAATATATTTGAGTATTTTATCTTTAAGCTACGTATAAAATACAAAAGCAAAATCTCTTTTCAGACCTCTTTTCGGCCTCATTTTACGGATGTTTTATGTCTCTTCTTGGTCTGTAGAATTTAAGCATTAAACAAATCTATAATTATTATATTTATTTCCTTGCAAACCATATCCATCTTCTCATTCGCATATCGCATAACATAGTACACAAAGAAAATAATTAATGGTTACACTGAATATCGATATATTAAAAAACACACACAGCGATTGAATAAATGAAGTATGCAATAAATTAGCATGTTGTTGCCTGATATCAGGTTCATTCAGTTACGCATTATCATGCCATATGAGAAACATATACTGCAAACAATTAACATAATGATTGAATGCATGGATGAACCAATAAATAAATAAATAAATAGATTATTTATTCAATGAATGAATATACCAAGTTATCAAACTAAGCAATGAAAATTTCTGGAACTGTGTAGGTAATATCTTCATACTTGAAACAATTTATTAAACTCAATTTTATCGAATGTATGAATAATTGAATAATGCAATTTTTGCTTCAATTCGGGTTGGAGTTACTTGTCTCCCACCAGATGGTGAATAAGGGAATACCGAGAAGATATGGTGCGTACCGGAAGTTTTCAGGGCGGACCAAAAAGAATACTGCTGCTTTGCAGTTAGTAGAGTATCTACAAGTGCTAGGGAAAGATAATCCAGAAAAAATATCATGGTGAAGGGAAGCAGCTTTATCATTACCACTATCAAGCAGAATATGAATAGCATTGATAAGGCTCAGAGATGGACAGAGTACGGCATCTTAGTGTTTGCATTTACTGTAATGTAGTGGACTGAAAACTCCACATAGCTACACCATGTCAAGAAGTGATAACAAATAGTTCTATGTGCGCTTTACTGGGGTAAAATATTTGATGGTAAATTAATCCCCCGTTCTGATCTGCTGGCGGGTACTACTTCAGGGAGCTCCAACAACAGAATTAGAAACGTTATTAGGATAGGCACTTGAAACATATAATCTTTATACAAAACGGGCGCTCTTCAGACGGTAGTATGCGAGGCTGAGAAGTACGGGCTGGACATACTATTGATGAAATGAAGTAAAGATAGCATTCGACAGGGCAAATACACTTTCTACTACGAGGGAACTCATTCTCACTAATTTGGGACAGGATTCCTAATTAAAAACACTGTCATTTCACCAGTCCAGAATGAAGAGTTCGTCAATGAAACACTGCTATATTACGATACGCACTTGATGGTGTAACAGGGTTTAATAAATGTCTAAGCTGCGATCGAGCAAACTTATGAAAAGGACAAAGATAGCTTATGCTAAGAGGGACCAATACAAAGAGGAAATTTCGTTAAGAAAAATTACCAGCCAAGACAAGGAATTATTACAAATGAACGAGGAGATCGTCAGGCGGAACTGATAAAAAAAGTTCATTTTGTGGAAAAGCTATTTCGACTGACTTTTTAATGTATACACTGCAGAACAAACGAAGGAATTTAAAATCCACAACCTCACAGCCACGGATATCTGAATCTAGCGAGATCAAGGTCGAAATATCGAAAGAAAAATTGATTTTTTTAAAAAAATCACCAGGGATTGACATAATCCAGACCGAATTAATTAAAGTGGATGGAATAGCACTATTTGAGGAACTATATAAATTAATAAGTGCTATATGGAAAAAGGAGGATCCTCCAAAGGAATGGAAAACTTTAGTAATAGTTCCTATCCGCAAAATAGGCGATAAAACCGAGTAATATTCTGCTAATGCGTGTCGGAATATACTTAGATAAAATAATTGGAGATCACCAATGTTGATCTAGAAAAAGGAGATCAACACAGGATCAGATTTTTGTCTTGAAACAAATATAAGAAGGTGGAATAAAATGGGACGGTTTACCAATTGTTCATAGATTTTAGTAAACGTATGACTCTATTAAAATTAGAAATTGTATAATATTCTGGTACAGTTTGGAAATACTCGCCCCCCACCTTAAAAACTTGTTCAGCTAGTAGAGACTTGATCAGCGACCCAATAATCAGATTACGTGTAGGTAATAATATATCAGATAGTTTCGAGATTCTCAGCGGATTGAAACAAGCTGATGCCCTGTCACCACTACTGTTTAACTTTACGTTTTAATATGCGATTCTAAAGATAAAAGAGGACAAAAATAAACTGATATTGAATGGAATAAACCAACGATTCGTTTCCGCAGATTATGTAGATTTAATAAGAGATAATATAGATACACTACAAAGCAACACCAATGTTTTAGTAGAAGCTTGCAATGAGATAGGTTTACAGGTGAAAGTCAAGAAAACAAAATACATAACAAACCTAAACTTAGAGGATCAAGGAAATATGTACATACATGAGATAAAACATGCATTACATACATAGATATATAAACATACATATGCATACATTAAACACAAGATAAAATAAAAAGTAAATTCATTTAAATAGTTCAGAGCATATATAACGCGTTCACGGAAGAAATAAAAGTCACTTAGCATCGGACAACGTATGTTTCTATTCAGTCCAGAAACTCTTAACCTCACGATTAATATAAAGACAACTTGAATTAAAAATATACAATACTGCTGTTCATCTGGTAATATTTTACGGTTGCGAAAGTTGAAGTACGACTCTGACAGTTAAACATAAATTACGTGTGTGTTGAAAAATAAGGTTTTGAGAAAGATATAGCGGCCGAAAGGGTTCGAGCTGACCGGAGAATTGAGGAGACTTCATGATGAATAGCTGAACAGATTGTATAGTTCACCCGACGTTAAAAGGATAATGAAATCAGGAGGACTAAGGCAGGCCACCCAGCTCGGATGGGAAATACCACTATTATATTATTCCATCTTGGTTGGTAAGCCGGATGGAAAGAGGCCATTGGGAAGGCCGAGACGTCGTTGGGATGAGAATATTAGAAGAGATCATAGAGCAACAGATGTTCAAGATGAAAACTGTTTTTTTGTTGTGCAGCATCGAGTTCCGTAAGCCATAAAGTTAGTTAGTTTTAAATATTTTCAACTCTTCTGACATGATTGCTAACATGGATTAATTTGAACAATTCATGGACTATCGGCACATGAGTTATATCAACGCTCAATGCAGTCGTGAATCAGCTCATGGATTATACGTAATGTTCTTAGGCCGCGTAGAAAAACGAAGCAATATAAGGTGTTTTGTAAGGTTGATTTGTTTTTGTTTAAAGAAAACACGGAGTGATAAGCGAGAAAGGTTACAAAACCTGCAAAAAAGAACTACTTTCCACATTCACTAAATTATTATGTGGGTTGAAATTCTGTACAGAGCACTACTGCTCCACCCAATCACCATGTCTCTTGAAGCACGTATCGTAAGTTGGGATGAAGTTATTCATTCCTGTCTTGGTGTGAAATTGGTGTCAAAATTCCCAAACAAACTGAAATCAACTGTTTTCATATCACCATTGCCTTGAACGTGTTGTGCGGTTATCTGCTGCTTTAGACCAAGGAAAAGGTGGAATCTTTTATGTTTTCAAATCCTGATAGGCCCGGAAGAGGGGTTGAAAGTTTCCCAGCGTAATGTTCCCAACCAGGCAACAAGTTGACTTGCATTATGACTGAGCAGGAGTACGCTACTGCGTAAAAAATACCGTTGGGTACAGTGTTTAAAAAGTTCTCTAAAATTTGGTGGCCAATGAGACGACCGGAATAATTTTGTCGTGGCCACTGATGACCTCATAATTTTATTGTCGTTAAACATAAATTACTTGCATGTTACATAATTATGCAGATGATATTGAAATTAGCCAAGAACTAGGATGAATTACCATGCAAATAAAACAAAAGTGAAACAGTAATCCCTTCAATACTTTACCTATTTTCCGGGTATGGTTTTCAAACTAGAACGTCGAAATTAGAACATTTTAGAGCAACCCCAGTAGGACACACGTTGATAAAAGTGTTTAATGTTCTTCTTTTCAACGGGTATATACAAACAAAAAACGTTGAATCAGCGTTAAATCAACGTTTTATGGTTGTATTCAAACGTTGAAAAGGTGGACATTAAACGGTTTTATCAATATTTGTGCTACTGGGGAAAGAACTGATGGCCACAATTGACCACCAGGTGCGACTCCAGGTGGCCAAATCTTATGATTGGTGGTCGTGGCAAGCCAATTTAATTTACTTTTTAAACACTTGTTGGGTAATCTGCCACAACTGTTACACTGTACTTCCCTTATGTAAGATATTCCACCAGTAAAACTCCAGATGAGTGCCAGGAAACAGTAACCAGGCCTTTGTGGTATGATGGGAGTACTATAAACGTTTACGGTGTTGGAACGAGGGATGTTCCCATTCCATAGATACTTGTTTTTTGTTGGTCGTAAATAAATACAACCATGTTTCTTTCCTTTAGCAATTGGTTTGGAGAAACCGGATCCTTCACGTGGGTACCGCTGCAAGAGCATACAAGATGTCATCAATCGTATAGCCTTTTTGTCTCGGAACAATACTCTTTGCAGTTATTTCCCATACATTTTTGAATATTGGAAGTGTCTTCCACCATATGATGCACTGCTGCAAAATATAACTCCAGTTCTTATACGATGGCTCTTAGTGCCTGTCTTGATGAGTATACTCCTCTTCACGTGCAGTGCTCATGTAAGTTCTACCTGTGTTGGATTGACCACTTCTACTGGCCAAGTGTGCCACATTAGGTCGTTCACCGTCAAATGACCGACATTATTTCGCTAGATGTTGCTTTCTGTCCATAATACTTCGCAACGAAACTAAGAACACATTTTTGACAGCAGGAAACTAATAACATCCATCACTTCCGTCCTTTCCAATTTCTTAAACGTACGCCCATTTTGATTGGCCACGGCGCAGATATTTTTGGTCAGAATAGGATAGCCCATACTTGTAATGAGATATTACTGATAACACTACATACATATTATATGCCATTCCCCTACAATTATACATAAATTAGCCCTCATGTAACCTTTTTTCTTACATTTAAATCTGTTGCAGTTCATAGTTTTATAAGTAGATGACGAAGAAATCGGGGTTCATCTTCTGAGGCAATATAGGACATGATAGTAACATTTGGTGGACAAACAATACATGTTAATGCAAAAGTTCTTCAGTTTGTCTTCTATATAAACATTTACCATATATCATTAGGTGTTTAATATTTATTTGAAAAGTATAAATTTAGTTGTAGTTTGGATTGATTTAGAGAAATTGCTTACAGGCTATGTGATAGATATTGTGATAAATTATATTAATTGTTGCATTAGGGCTTATATTAATATGTTGAGAAATATAAAATATTTGGTCACTCGATTGTCTGTATGTTTACCGCGGTTAAATTCTGTCAGACAGACTCGAGTGTTCCATTGAATTGAGAAAATAAGAACATAACAAAAAGTATATATTACTTCCAGTGAAGAAACCCACTATGGATACAACGTTAATTATAATGAAAACAAGTTCAAAATGAAGTTTAATGGATATTTTGTTGTTTCTTTCTTTGGCAATTTTATTTTTTTAAATATTTTTTTTTCTAGAATCATTGTGCCACCATCAATATTATCCTACCCCTCTTGATTATGTAAGACGATATTTCCAACTTACTATAGTAATTTGTTCTAAGACAACGATTCACCCTCGACATCTCTCATGGTACCTTTATACAGGAGGGACAGTGTTGAAATAACTGTATTTGACGATTTCGCCGTCAGGTATTTCTATGGCAAGTGACTTGCAAAAGAGGTGGTGACACATCGATCACAAATGCAAATGCATGTTTAAATTTAAGATACGTTTTTCGTCTGATCTACAAGGTAATTAAAATAGTTTTTGACGTCCCATTAGTTATGCGCTCCCATAGAGGAAACGAAATGACGCACGTGCCTGCCAAGCGATCGGGAGTTGGTCTGACCATCAACCTTCAGTTATCCAGGCACGGTGTTTACACACAGTCTAATGTAAAAGAGAAATGGAGGTATCAAAGCAGCTTGTTCGCATGGCATGAATGGCAAGCCATTTCTTGAAGAACAGCATAGTTCCACTTTTTTGACTCCATGTGAGTTACTTATATATGCCTGAAACTCTTGAAGTAAGGCGGTTTTGATGAGATGCGAAGCAACACAAACCTTTCTTTAGCTTAGTACTTTAAAAGGTTTAGACATTTTGTAACCACACAAATAATATTGATTTTCTCAAGCATAATTTTTGGAGGTTATGGACTTGCAGTGTTTTGCAGCACATGGCTTCAATTTTCCCTTTAAATATTTGCTGCAAATGCTTTATCCACTCAGAAGAGTTTTGTTGTGAAACGACCGAATATTTTACCAGCTTAAATTTCAACTGTAAGCTCTGAGTATTAACCTAAATTATAGAAATAAGAAATACATTAAGAAACGCATTAATATTTATAGCGATTTTAGTGTTACTTAACACAACTGTCAGATCAAAAGGTTTCAGTAAGCAGTCTTTTGGCCCATGTTGTAACGCCCCAACTCCACCCTGTACTACCCTATATACAATTTACTGCAGTTAGCTCATGTGTGGAACGATAACATATGTCACTGAAGATCTATTGCCTTTTTAAGCAAGGGTGACTTTTCTAAATAGGTATATGTGGTGGGGTTCCTTAGGTCAATGCAAGAATTGAGTATACCTGTCTCTAGCTAGCATGCAATGGCAATCACCCGATCTTAGGAGGTACTACGGGTCCTATATCAGACTAAAGAAAAGAGTAAAGGTAAATAATAATATCTACATTTTAGGCAGGATCATTTATTTCTTGGCCCACCTGTCCTAAGGTGGGCCTAAAGGCGGTCTGGGCTGAAGCCCAAGAATAAGTGATTTACATACCAATTACAACGAATTATGTATATCTCTATCGGGGGAATCTTTTGCTTTTCCGCTGATACCAAATAGTCCCATTTGTACAAATTTGTATTTACAAGAAATTCTTATAAATGACATTTATTCTTAAAGCTCTTTAAATTATTTTATATAATTATATAAAATCAAAATGTTCTTTATTCATTATCCCTTTGGTTGTAAATAGTTCTGGCGTAGTGTCTGTAAATATACGTGCTGTAAGTAAAATGTCTAACACATACACATACATAGAATTCTAAAGTTATATCCTTAGAAAGAAATATTCAATTCAAAACACTTGAATGCAATTAAATTGAGTATTCCAAAGCTGTATACATTGCGTAATCTTATACATATAAACTGAACAGTTCTGTTGGAAATCAAATAGATCCAAGTTAATTTTGTGGGGAGCTCAAGTGACGAATATTTATATAATGCAATGTGTAACTTGCAAAAATGCCAGTGTACTTACAGTATCATTAACTTTTAGATAATACTCTTCATTACAGATAACATCTGGCACATTCTATAAATTTTCATCGCGAAGTTGTGTCTTCGGAAAGCTATAAAGCTTCAGATCTAAAATTGAACTATGTCTAACAGCTCAATTTGTAAATGAAAAATTGACATAAATTTAAATTAGTCACTCACATTTTCAAATTATGAAAACATACATTCTCGGTGTTGTCAGTATTAAATGAACTTGATATAAGAGCTCAAACAGTTGAACAAAATCCCGCTGGAAGTTCTCTACTCCTTTCTAACTGCCACAGACTGTAGAGGATAACGAAATTTCGAAGGCAATCACAAATGATAAAATTGTCACTTTGCCATGAAACGAGAATCGATATCGCTTCCGCGCAAAATACTCTCTCCTTTTCTTAACTAACGCATGAAGTTCAAGTTTACTTCGGAGAAAAAATGATTTTTAAATAAAAACTCGAACAGTAAATTTGAAATAGATCTAATTCTCTAATTAATATTATCATGCTGTCAATAAACAAGCATTACACTTGCAAAATGCAATTACTATCATGCTGGAGTTTATAATTTTGTTTTTTACTCATCTGGTGAAACATTTTTCTTATATACTACATTTGAGACTTTACTATTGATAACCAAATTTCATCAATTGCAGCATCGAAGATGCAATACATATATATATAATAAAATAACTAATTTAATTTAATCTACGATCGGAGAAAATGAAATACACCAATATGATCTTGTTTGGAGAGATCTTTAAAATAAACTGTATATCCCACATTAAATGGTTCGTACTTCTTCTAATTTTAATTATGGTAGTTTTAGTTACGCGAACATGACACATACACCTTTCATTCTTAACTCATTATATACATTGACCAGAATGAAATAAGGTTTAAACATCCATTTATTTTTGTAAACAAACTGTATATATTCTTTCTTTAATCAGTGGTTCAATTAAGAATATTGTTCAAATATTTTGTGCATGTGAATCCTTTTCACTAAACATTAATTTCACATTTTGAATTATCAAATGACTTCTCGTTACAGTTCACAGTGGTCTATATATTGACAAAACGAGACCAAAATAGCAAAACGTAATTGCATACATCTTTACCTTTACGTTTCTTTGAACAGGGATTTAAATAAATTACAAATTAAACGCTCCTGTTCTATTTCTTT
Source organism: Lepisma saccharinum (assembly GCA_022664845.1). Lineage (NCBI taxonomy): Eukaryota > Metazoa > Arthropoda > Insecta > Zygentoma > Lepismatidae > Lepisma > Lepisma saccharinum. The sequence continues at coordinate 12,364 of JAGDQP010014584.1, read as the reverse complement.
GTCTGTTAACGTTCACTCCTCGTATTAAGACAGAAAGCACCGGAGGTCTTTGTGGAGGTGGTTGATACCTTAAATGTGGAGTGGCAAGTCGTATGAATTGTGCAGATTGTCCAAAGATTTCCGGGTTGTATTTGTTTCTGATATTCTTCGCTAAATTTTGTTCGGTAAATTTTTTAATAATGTCACTTCATGTAGGAATAATCCGGATGATAATGTCTTGACGTACTTATTTTAGAAACTATCGAAAGGAAAGTTTTGAATTTTGAAACATTCGATCAAATTTTGTCGGTAAAAAAGAATGTGTTGAAGCTACAGTAATGCCGGTGACATAATCTTCGTAGTTGCTGTGTTCCATGCTATGGTCGGAGACATATTCTCTTAAATGATGTGTTTTCTTCGTTGATGGTGAGCGTCCAGAATTGCCATTGGTTGAAGAACAATTTCATTTAGTGCCTCTTTTTGATGGTAGCTGAATAAGATGGTGCATCTTGATATGGTGATCATGTTACTTGTTGTGGAAGACGATGTCTTCTAGTTAATTGTTCATGATCACACATAATGAATAGTTCGCTAACTGCCAAAGTGATGAGAAGGGGTAATGACATTTGTCAGTTCAGACTCAGTGACAGTTATAGAGTTCGTGATAAGAGATGATGATCAGTCTTTGTACAATGACAGTCCCACACTAACTTCATCCCCCGACACTAAAAAATACAGTCAATCCTAATTCGAATGTATGTACACTAGGGATATCAGCGACTCGAATCAAGTCGAGTCGGCACTCATTATTTGTTCGAGTCGGGTCTCATATCTGCTCGAGTTGAGCCGAGTCGGAGCTCACTATCTGCTCGAGTCGAGTCGATTCGGTGATTGCTCACTACCTTCTTCAGTGGAGTCGAGTAGGGGCTCAGTATCTGTTCGATCGGGGTTGAGTCACCGTTCAAAGGCACTAGAGTCGAATTGATGCTCAAATGAACTCGAGTCAAGTCGTTGCTCGCTGTGTGCTACAGTCGAGTCGGTAGACAAAGGAATTCGATAGTCTTGTTTAATTTGAATTAAATCACTTTGATTAATTTGTTTATTTGATAATTCAAATAGTTACTTTAGCTAATAGTGTGTTACAATTTACGTTGTTACATGCATGACTAGTCCTCTCAGTATCAATATAATGTAATATTCTAATAATTATTCATATCGTTACTCGAATATCCGACATCCTATTATTCCAATAATTTTATTATTCTACCAATTATCCGGATAATGGTTAATCGAACAATTATCAGGATAATGTTAAATCGAACAATTATCCGATAACGATTAATAATACAATTACACGAATATTGAATAACTGTAACTGTACACTATCCGAACAACGAATAATCAAACTATTATCCCAATAACACAATCAATGATATGTTAATCAATCAAATATCCAGATAACGAACAACCTAATCCAGGAGACAGCTAAGCCATGAATGTAATGATTAGCGGATTATTACGGAAACTTGGGTTATGCGCTGAGCTACTAAATTACATTGGAATTATATTTATGGCTTTTAGGCATTTTTGGATCAACTCAGGAGAGAGGAAGGAACAGGATGTGGAAAGAAATCTGACCAGAACCTTGGTGTGGCAGGAAAAATCTGCTACGATGGCCGGCCTCTGGAATATAATCCAAATCCTTCCGAATACAATGCAGTTAGCAATTCACTAAAATATATATAATTAACATTTTAATCACGTCTTCAGTCACTTCAACCTGAAATTGAATATTATATTCTGGTTGTAATAGCTCTTACACAACGTCATTACCTCAAATGAAGATAAGAAGCAAATCGTTTTTGTATGTCTCAAAACTATTTTTTCACTATCGTATCAAGTTAAGAATTATATTGTACATTCCTATGAAGTACTTACAAACCGTGTGACTTTAGGGAAAACACTGTAATGTACCACCGGAGAGATGTAATGCTATCCACCAGATGGTGCTGATGAGGACCCCTCAGGAGAATATCAAATCTGCCTCGGCTTCTGGAGAAGGGATGATCCGATGTGGTTCTGAGATGTAATTATTATTTAGTAGAAGAAAGAAAGAGAAAAATAGAGGTAAAAAGGAGTCAAAATAGAAATTGGAGATGAACTATTGTTGAGTAACGCCTACCTGATGACAGTCAGAACGCCAAGCAAGGTTGAGGACTCCTACCTGCCTGCCTGAAGACGTCTAGAACAAGGAAGCATACACCTGCCTACCCAAAGACAGACTGTCACTTAGGATGGATTGAGGGATCCTACCTGCCTACCTGCAGACAGTTCGGAACCAAAGAAAGATTGTAAATCCCTACCTGCCTACCTGAAGACGGGTCAACACCGGGAATAGGTTGAAAACTCCTACCTGCCTTCCTGAAGTCAGGTTGGAGTCAGCAATAGGTTGTAGAATAATGTTAACTCCTGAGGCGCTTTTAGTGTTAAAAATAGTTAAATTAATCATTTTATTTAAAATCATTAAAAAAAACCTAAATTTATATTTTTTTATATAATTTATATAAAATTGTGTTTGGAAGTGAGAATAAAATAAGTCGCCATGTTTTGTAAGGATGAGCAAAAGAAGCATCACTTCAGTTGCACAATGCAAAGCAATCCATTGCATCAGACATACAAGTGTTATTCACCTTAGAACAGATTAAGAAAGAGAGAACGACTCCGTGTCCTCAATATTGCGAGGAAGCTTCTCCTAAGACATGTCAAAGTAACATCTTGCATCATCTCGCGTAAGTGTGTAAAACAGTATAAAATCTTGCCTCAGCCCAGTCAGCCTAGAGCTCAGTCGCAGCCTACAGCCAGCCAGTCTTACTATTGCAGCAGTGATTTAGAACTTCATTCTTTTTTTCATCACTTCAACCAACTCCAAAATGTTGAGCGTCAACTAAAATCAAGACAGCTCACAAGTTCATGTTGTGCCAAACTGAACTTAGGGATTGAGAGGTTTCATTCTTTTTTTCACCTCATCTATCATTCAGGTTTGAATGTGGAAAGATTTCTGTGCTGTAACAATTGATACTTTGACATGGATTAGGCAAACTTTATTCTAGAACTTTATTTCAATCTGATTTAAATTGAATAATACACACGAAATTACTCTTTTGATCATCGTAGGTAAAACGTGTTACTGAAAAATGTAATTCCTTAAAATATTATTTCAGGAGATTTCACGCCGAAAGGTTCTGACAATTCGGATCCGTGCCTTTAGAACTAACATCCGAAATGAGCTCTCAGAGTTCACCAAATTTTGCATTAACTGTATTTTTCTTTTCTTTAAACAATCTTTAATGAGCGTCGAATTAAAACCTCTCGTAACTGTAAATTTTTGCTCTACCATCTTTAGAACGTTTCCCAAAACACCAATGAGAACAGAGTGGAGCTTTTGAAACGTTCACAATAAGGTTGTGAAGCAAGTATTGATAAAGTGAATCATTAGGTAAGAACTAATAAAGAACAGGAAATGCAAGGTAATAATGATTTATTGCGGACTGCTGTCCGAAGGAGGAACACCATGAGAGAGCTTGGTGTTGTCTCAGCCGTAGCCCAGGAAGTTCTGTTCCAGAACAGCTCGAGGCTGTCTTACATACATTTTGTTCGGGCGTTCGTAAACTTTCGTGATGACGTAATACAGTATTCTCCGAAAGTTACATTTTCTAACCAATTCAAGTATTTTTACAAACAAACACACATGCTATATGAATACGTAATGACGTTTCTAATTTTGCTCTTGCGCCTTACGACGTTCAATTGAAGAACTATTTTTCCTTAGTTACTTAGATTATTTCCAGGAGCAAACGTGAGTGACGTTACAACATCTGAACTTCTGCTTTTGAGAAAGCTAGATGCTAGTCTAAAGTATTCAATACTTTCTAGTTCGAACATCATAACTCAATGGCGATAAAACACCAAGTAAAACATTTTATAATGTATATCGTATTTTAAGGTCGTTATTAGATATTATGTTTTTGTCCAGGATTTCTGGAAGAAAAAAAGTTAGGTTCTACTAACAATTGCGAGGTTCCCATGGAATCTCAGATAGATAAACTTCCATTTTATAAAACACTGGCAAGTGGGGTGCTTGGGGAGAGTGACACCCAACCACAGAATTTTTCTCTTATCGCATAATATTTATGATGACTTTCGTGCAGATAAGTCTAGTGTAATGTAAACAATGTGAACGATTAATTTTCTTTAAAATGGTTTGGCAACACTGACATATTGCACCTACCAGCACTGTTCTGGTGGCTCTGAGCTAGTCTAGCTAAGAATATTTTCAATGACACCTCATTCTACTCTCTTCTCCTTATATTTCGTGTTAATTTCTGGAGTCAAACAGACAGACGGACTTCACTACCAAGGGACCTAAAATAAGCAATTGTTTCTTTGTATTTAGGTGACTTAACGTTATCAATACAGTTATCATTCTAAATGGAAACAAACTCGGAATAGTTTGCGTTTTTAGTACCTTTTATTTTCTATTTATTTAGACCACAATTATTATTTAAATTGTAGCTTAGCGTCACGCCATCACAACACCACATTTTCCATTCCTAGTTTTATTTATTTTACGTATTACATGGTAGCGTTTTCAGAACAGAGGAGCCATTTATAACTGTTTACACATAGCTAACATTACCCAGTACGAAGGTGTAATATATTGATTAATGGAATTCGCAGGTATAAGAGTTTTATTCACATTAGTACCGTGAGTTGTGAAGAAAGAAGTTCAGATCATACAACGGTAAATAGTATAAAAGTAGAAATTACTAATTATTTTTCCAATGTGTTCGACTTCATTTACGTTATTGTGTAAGACTTACAAAGGGGGTCTGAGTCTGTCACAAATTTAAAGGATGACGTCCCTCGGGAAACAATCCTCTGGGGAAGTAAAACGAAGAGGTACGATCACCGCAAGTCAGGTACTATCAATACATTTGCATACTGAAACTGAATAATGTTTCCATAAAACTTATCTTCTATAGCTGGTAGCAGCCGATTGTTGGTAACCAATAGCCGAAAGATACTCGAGTCCATGTTGGACCTAGGAAGCCTTGGAAATATAAGAGTGTAAATCGTCTACTTAGGCATATTATTAAAAATATTGATATAAAAGACCCAGGTAACTGAAAGAAATATATACAAAATTCTAAGTTCAAAATTGCTGCTCTGCTGATCTTTTGAATCTAAGAGATACGTGCCTCTTTTCTAGGTCAGAAATACATTTCTGTCATACAGCACAAAATTCCCTCTCCCGTACTAGTGGAAATGATTAATTGAAGTATTTGCTGAAACGTAGGGACAGCTTAAATTTCCACTAAGTTTCTGAAAATATAATTTTAAGGTGTTTGGATATAATTTTAAGACTGTCTATCTATCTAACTATCTTCGAACTCATTCATTTTCCAGTCATTTAATGATAAAAGCTTCATCCATTTCTTCTACGAACCTCAGGTAGTTTCTGTCATCCTCATCCTTGCAACTTCTGCCAATCACTTGATTCCATCTATCCGCCTTGAATTTGATCCTCGTCATTTATTTTCTCTGACAATCCAAAAAGGATAGTTTTTCTCCAATTTTCCATTTCTTTGTGCAGATATAATGATAGACCCATCTTCACTTAATCTATTTCTAACTGCTTTGAAATAGAACCCATTAATATCTTTTTCATATTACATTAAGATGTTTTTTTCAAGTATGTATTTCTTCAATTTCTCATTCGTTAATGCATTCAATATGCACACTTTGCAGCCGCACAACACCACAGGTAAGAAATATTGATTACAGTTCATTCCAGCGAAAAGTGGACATTGTTACGACAAAATTAAACTTCTGTTTAATGTTAGATGATAAGAAGTATCCATTATTACAAAAAACGTTGTTGTCAGCCTTGATTTACGTATCCAGCTGCCTGGTTATTTGTATAAGAAATTCCAATGGTAAGTTATCGAAGTACATTCTAAACCAGTGGTTACTTTAACACAATAGTTCGCCAACTTCTAATAGTTGTCAAGTGTGACAGGTTCGTGTAGGTAAATGACGGGAATATACAGATCGAGAAACAAAGCGTAATGAACGTAACATCACAAGCTGTAGACAGTATACACAATGTTGCAAACCGTTTTTTTGAAATCTTCATAAACGAAACTTCACAGTTGATAATTTACGTGCATTGATACACATTGCTCTTATTTATATGGAATGCTGGTCTTTGTGCCAGAGTACATGTATGTAAAAAAGTGCCAATCATAATACCAAACTTTACAGAAACTGCGAAGGATAATTCCGCGTAGGTTGGAACAAACTTACTCATACATTTCGACATTTTATGATTATTTTAAGAATAATATAATCAGTTAAAGTTCAGAAAATTAATTAACAGGACTTCCTGAATTTCTATATGTTATATTGTAAGCTCTTTTTATTCTTGATTATATTATATAGTTTTTCTTATCAGTTCAGTTTTCAAACATCGGTATATAAATATGTCCAAGTTGTTACATTACTTTGCCCGGGAGACTAAGTATGAACTATAAATATTGAGACGTAAGTGAGCCCGATATATCCATGTGTTGTTTACTACGATGCTTAAAAAAATATGAATGTGATTCTTCAGATATTGAATATTATAACTAACATTGTTTCATATTATGATATAAATTATATACTTTCCCGCTCTCACTGTTTCTTAATTCTAGTTTGAAATTCATTGATTTTACCTTGTTAGGCTTGACGTCATTCGTCAGGTATATTTTAAACTTGATACAACCTTGATTTTGTTAGATAAAATGTGGTTGAACTTAACAATGCAATCCAATTTGAAGCTTGATTATCCGTTGCGTAAACAAGGCAATTCATGTCTCTAAAAAATCAAGCATGATTCAAACATTTTGCTTGACACTACAATATTATTTCGAGCTTGTTTGCTTGACGTTTTAAGCTCAAAAGAAGTTTAATTCAAGATGATTTTCCTATGTAGGTTGAGTCGGTCACGTAAACTGTGCATACTCTATTCTTATGGAAAAGTCGGACAATTGTAAATTCAGCAGCATATAGATGAAGATTATATCAAAAATAAGTAAAGAAAAGAACAAACAATAATTGTAGAACTTTTAAATAAGGACTAATGTGTTCAAAAGGTCGTATTCAATATAGGATAATAACCTATGAACGCAACTTTAAAAACATTTCTCGAGAAATATTTATATTAAAAGAAATCGATCGTTATCCACACATTTTTGTAAAACACCAAATTAAGTTTGATTTTCATTGGTTTTTACGATTTTAGTCAATATTACTTTGATATAAGCTCGAAAGTTTCTACAATTTCTTGCAAAAGACATAAAATATTGCATACTAATAATCATTATGTTACAAAATATAATTAATTATTATAACTCAGCTATTATCGATTAGTTGGTAATTTATTATTTATTAACTGTGAGCACTCAAGAGCACTTCAGTGAAACTAATTTAAAATTAACTTCAAATGTCTGCTTAGTATATATATATATATATATATATATATATATATATTCTTTTTTATTCAATTTCTAACTGTTAATACTCTTTAAAGGAAAGAGAGTCACAACCCTAAAATTTTCGGGACCGTTCAAAAAAAATTGCGGTGTATGATCAGCGCTAAGACTGATAATTGATAGGTGTTCGCAGACAATCACAAATAAAACTTCACAACAACGTGAAATAAAATCAAACTAAACACATTGCATGAATTACTACTAGTGATAAACACCTTACTACTAGTGATAGCACAACTTACTATTAGTGATAAAAGTGAACTTAAAATGTAGTGTGTCTGTATTATCAATCATGAAGAAAGAATTACCAAAAGAATATGAGGAAAGTTGTGCTACTAATTTGTGTCAATTTCACTTCTCTTCTACTATGTATATTTGTTATATTAGCAAAATTCTTTCGATATATGCTTCTGGACAAAAACTTTACGTCCATCACATTTTCTATTGCGTCCCTTACAGACATTGAATAAATTTCTACAGGAAACCTTTCAGATTAGGTGGGAAGTGTACCGTAGTATTCACGTAAATACCTTGCTCTTCTATAATAGAAAGTTATGTCTAAAATTACTCTTATTTTTCCACGAAGTACTGAAAAAGTCATGTTTATTCCGGGTTGCGTCCGTTACGAAAATTTATGATTTTGTAATTTATAAACAACTGAAGATATAATCTTAATTTTCTCACACAATACAAATCAACTCATGATCTATATTTAAGGTTTAATTATCAAACGAAACATTATCTATATAAATGACAGACTGAAATGTATAAATGTGTTGTGCGAATGTTTGCGTCCGTTACGCTGAATTACACCTTATACATTTTCCAATCCAAGCACTCGGGTCACTATCATTCTGAAATAAAGTTCGATCATCCATACGATATTATATATGTTTCGTTTATTTTCACAATAATTTTATGATTCCATAATTTCAGCTTACCTTGCTAGAAATATGCTCATCAAGTAAGCTAATATTCCCTTCGTGAATATTTATTGTTTTCTATTCATCACACCGTTTATATATTAAGTTTGCTTTACTTAAATTAATGAATCTTCATTTCCATTTTGTTGCATTGTGTTATGTACTTATTCTGCACTTGGAGCAAAGGAAATTACATAACATACGAATAGTATGTGAATATATTTCAGCTTCTTTAGAAAAGGTCTTTGATCATCATTCAATGGTCTGTTTTCAAACACTGGCTTCAAAATCACAGGACAGACTTATGGATCGCTTGATCCTCCGTATATGTAGAGAGAGTACAGTTTTAATAAAAGACTTAATTTCGAACCTAGGGACATTCAGAATGATCCCGGGATAGTCAGAAATATCGTTATATCTCATTCAAGTAATCCCTGTTGACTTAGCATATTACAATAAAACATGTGAAAGAACAGTGTTCTGGAGCAATGTTTGCCATTGATGTATAAACGACACAAAATATATATTCTGGTCTATAAGACAAATTAATTTATATCTCAATGAAATGAATGTGCTAAGAATGTCCTGGGCGATACATTATTAAACATGAAAAATGCTTAAGCTCTGTGGTTAGAACTTCGGTTCTAATTTATTAAGTCAACATATCATCGCTTGATATTTTAAGTACTTTGTGATGATTATACCCTTAATATGTAATAGCTCCATATTTCTTGACTTTTATTAAAGTTTGACTAAGTATTAATAACACTCATCAACTGGCAAAAGCAATTGAAAACAACTCAAGAGACTTTCTCTTCATGAGCTGAAGTTCCATAAAATATAAATTGCTCTTCAGTGCGATAAGAACTAATTAAAGACCAAGATATCAATATCTACATAAATTAGAAGAGAGAACAAAAAGTGTCACAATTCATGTGTAGAGTTCATAAAAGGTGATGTCAACGAGGCAGGCGTGTTATATCAGGCTTTAGGTGAACGACTCGATAGTTCGAATCCCGCCAGGAGGATGGATGTTTGTGGGCTTAACTAGCAGTACCTTCACAATATATCTTCAAAAATGACTAGAATGGCCCAAACGAAGCAAAGTTTATTGAAAGTTTACTGAGTAGATGATGATGTGTTAAAATTCATTAGAGTTAGGGTTATACATTTCACTCTTACAAGGGTACAACTTCTTCACTTTCTTAAAGATTCTTCATGCTTTGTGTTAACATATTTATATTATTATTTTAATAACAATATTACTATTCTCCAATAAAAGAGATAAATCTTTTCTCTCTGTATTTTACATTAAATATAATTGAATTGGCAGTTGGAAGAAGGCAAGAAAAGTAAAAAATTAGAAAGTCTAGTTTATACCAGATTTGATATCTGGAATGGATCTTGCATCTATACACGGTACTAGAAAAAAAAAACTTGCAAAACTGGTGCGAAACAGAGAAGGATCAAAATAGCGTAGCAGCTATTTTGCACTGTTACTTCGGGAAAATTGCTATCACTGCTGCAACCGACGAAAATTAGATGCTACTGTTTTAACTGCTATTTTTCTCCGAAGCTTGCTAAGGGTAAAACACATACAGAACTGCTAGCAGAACGGAACAAAATGACAGAGCATTGTTTGTGGAGATGACAATCATGACGTGTGAACACTACGCAATAAGTAGCACATGTTAAACATTTGCGGAAGTTCAAAGAACTCTCTTAAAGACTCCTATAGTTGGTTCCGTGGTCAAATGGGTAAGATATTGCACTTGTGATTCAGTGGTTCGGGATTCGATACTTGTTCGCCTAAAGTTATTTTGTTTTCAACATTTTAAAGAGCAATACTATTTTCATTTCTGCTTTCGAAAATAGCTCTGCTTTCTCGATTAGACTTTCTTCCTTCTTTTTAGGTGATAAAAGCAATATGCACTTTAAACATTTCATAAAATTCAGACATAGGTTAGAAAAAGTCAGGTTAGGATTTAGTTGTGTTTTGATATAATGTTCCCTTTCCATCAGTTAATTCAAGTTCCGCTAATCACGTATGATAACAGTTGTAGTGTGAACTAAACTACCTTACTCGGTCACTCTACTGCATACATAACAAGATACAGGTAAATAAGTTAGTCTCAAATGGCGTTTTAGACGGCTCTTTCAGTCGGGAATAGATAATTTCCTTTTAGATACGTTCTTTGTCAACAACAATTTCTCACTGCTATTGGTAACAGGTATTTGCATATAGCAATAATTGCTATCACTGTTAAAAAATAACAACAGTTTTGCCCAACAGCGAAATTTCTGTTACTTGGGAGGGGGGAAAGAACTAAATTTGTTGATTACTAATTTTAGAGTTCATTGTGGATAAATTTCTTGTAAATAACAGCCATTTGAAGGTTTTTATTGCGTTTTTCTTCATTTTTCTGGCCGATGTTTACATACTTACGTCATACCACTTACAGCTGCGCAGGCGTTTTTTTCATCAGTTGAAAGAAGGAAATGAATTCACCAACTTTCTCTAATTCTACAGAAAAAAAAATACAATACGAAAACTGTCTGAGCCGTTCACAAGGACCAGAAGACCGTTCTGAATATTCAGTAAAATATAGTTCCTTTCAATAAATAAAAATGTTATACAGTTTCTGCTAATCCCCCCCCACACACACACACACAAATCGATCATTGGATTTATTTCCTTCTCCCAACTACCGATTTCTTTAATTACAGAGGTTTTACGCTGATTTGTGAAGCTTTGTTAATATATGGTGTAGTAAAAAGTAATCAGTAGATAGCGAGACACTTTGTGTGTGTCCTTTGTAATACCGACCCTATTGTTTGGAAAACTACCATGTTCACCTGTCATGTAGGATTATTGTACACAAAGGGAAGATTGATGATCTTGGGGCATGCTTTGTAAAAGAGCACGAGTGGGTGACAGCACTGACGGATAATACGGTGATGGATGTTTTTGTGAAGGACTGTGTTACGTAGAGGGGGAAGCGCAGTCGTTTGTCATTTTTTCCAAGAAGACTACAACACTAAAGTTGACAGTTTTTCTAAAAATAAAAAGATAAAGAATGGGAGATTGGCGGTTACTTTGAGGCTGAAGAATAAAGGCGTCGTAACAGTCTGTCCAGTGACAAGGGTTATGTCAGAGCAGTTAATGAAGCCTGAATAAGATGAATGATGTTCATGAAAGTATGTTACCCGAAAGGGAAGGAAATAAATATATATTGTTGAGCGGACATGTTAAGAGGCGGGATAATGTGTGTGGGAGTGATATATTGTATATTATTTCGGTCAAGATCGTCAATTTCCGCCTTCGTTCGTTCTGACTGGAGGATCTTAGGCTGTTCATGGCATTGCAGTGAAGCAAGCAACGAGATCGTGTGTATATGCAAGATGCTTGCCAGTCCCCGTGGGTATGTAGAGAGGTATTGTTGAATATTTTCGTGCATGCATTGAACTGGGAATCTTTTTGATGGTGGGGATTACGTTACTGGAAGGTAATTAGAATTGCAACTAGGAACATGAACAGTGTATGTCTGTATTAGGTAGGTGCAGCTCATTTATCGGCTTTGCTAAGGATAGACTGGGGGCGTTGTACAAGCAGCATAGTTTACGCAGAGGGATAATACTTTTAATGGAATAAACGTGTTGAATATTATTAGCTCTATAAGAATAGCATACTAAGTGTTAACAAGTACCAACGTTAGTGGTCGTACGGAATTGGCTGGTGTACTCATAGGATTGTGAATTGTCCTTAAACGTTGACCACGCTACAAATATAAAATAATAATTAGTTAAACAGTACCTGACGGGTCATGGGTCTTTAGATAAATTGTTACAATTTTCGGAATTGTGAAT
>JAGDQP010014583.1:0-44777 GCA_022664845.1 Lepisma saccharinum | reverse complement strand
CCGTGGTGATGGGACCAATCTTCATGTAGCAGCGGCAGGACCTCCACTCGTTGCAGCCGATGTTGTCGGACCCGTTAATAATTTCCTCCATTCGCTATTCAGTCAAGTAGATATTGCCTTAAATGACAAGTTGATTTCATCTTCTAATGGCACATACCCTTATCGTGCATATATCGAAACCATTCTCAATTATTCCGAGGATGCTACATCCACACATTTAACCAGTGCATTATGGTATAAGGATACTGCCGGTCAATTCAATACTTTAAACGATGCAAACACCGGATTTCAAAAACGTGCTTCTTATGTTGGTGGCAGTGCTCCCTTTGAAATGTTTGGACGCCTGCATACAGATATTGCAGGGGTCGACCGTATTCTCCCTAATAAGGTTACTCTTCGCGTAAAATTGTATCGTAGCAAAGATACGTTCTGTCTTATGGCAGGGCAAAATGAAAACTTTAAGGTTGAGTTAAAGGATGTTACACTATATGCCCGTCCTATGGATATATCAGCTGATTTGGCTCTTCAGCTAAATAGCTACATGCTTAAAGATACTGCAAAATTACCATTAACGCGAGTTGAAACTCGTGTACATACCATTCCTCAAAATATATGAACATACAATCTGGATAATTTATTCCTGGGTAATGTGCCTAAAGGCCTTGTCATTGGATTTGTCTCAAATACTGCATTCAATGGTCGATATGATCTCAATCCCTTCCATTTCGAACACTTTGATTTAAATCATCTTCAGGTTCAAGTTGGCTCTAAATTTTATCCACCCACTCCCTTAACTCCAAAGTTTGCAGACCGTTTGTACCTTCAAAGTTATTACACCTTGTTTTCTGGCACTGGTATTTTCCATCAAAATGCGGGCCATACCATTACCTATGATGATTATCCTCAAGGGTATACATTATATGCTTTTATTCTGTCTCCTGCCAATACGCTTGATGATATTACTTGGGATGTTGTTAAAGATTCTCCTGTAAATTTGAAAATTGGATTTGCAAATCGACTTCAACATTCAATCACCTGTAATGTCTACGCACAATTCGATTCCCTGATCCAGATCGATAAAGATCGCAACATTTATACTGATAATGCTATTTAAAAACATACCTTTACCAAATACCTCAAATCTATGACATCTATATAAGGTAGCAATAACATTGTGTTCACCTCAGTCATTCGTGGGACGTCATGAAAAGAAGTATTGTGCAGTTCACAGCCTTTGACCAGGGAGATGGTGATGGAGATGGCGATGGAGATGGAGATGGCGAGACTCAGGAGCTTGCCATTGTGGATCCCGATCAAAATACGTCGCAGTCGTGGATCTTCAAACCCCCATTTCCATTTACGGAGTTACCGATAGCCTTGAAGTATACCAACGATTACATCTCTACCCATACCATTGGACTTCACTGGGATGATGATGATTTGACCTATAGTGATCTTAAAACAATACTAATGATTTATACTCAGGCCAGTTCAGTGTTGTGTACCTACGGAGAAACACGCCAACATTTTCTCCAACGCCTTCTTGGCCGGCCTGTAATTAACATAGAAGATCTCCAGTGTCCTAAATATATAGATTTATGTTTTCCCATATCTTCGTGTGTACATCCACGACATCAGTTTGAAAAGTATCGATGTGCAGTGCGGGAAGCTAAAGCGTATGGACAGTACCTAAAATACTTGGACTTATCTCGTTATATCCTTCCCAAGCGTTGTCCTACGTATATTCCAACACCGATTATCGACTCAGATGTGGACTCATAACATCATTGAAACTATTCTTTATGATTGTCTAAGTTCAACGGTATTCAGCGGTGTATATGCCATAGATACTCTTCCTGTGCAGGTAAAACACCCAGCCGCATTAATAATAAATTTAAGTCCTTCCAATAGTGGTGGCAGTCATTGGGTGTGCGTATATATTAATGAAAAAAGAATCGGCGATTATTTTGATAGTCTAGGAAATTCACCTCCTAGACCCATTGTGAAATTCTTACAAAGAAACTGTAAATATTATTATGTAAATAGTGTCCAGTACCAGCATGACCAGTCTGTCTTATGCGGACTGTTTTGTATTGTGTACATTTACTTTAAAGTTCGTAATCAAAATGTATTGAATAAATTTCATAAAACCAACTTAAAACAAAATGATCATCTGGTACTCAACTATGTCAGAAAAATCAAATCAAAAAATCAAAATTGTAAATAACTTTCCTATGTACCATGTAGTAGAGTAGTTTATTTGTAATAAAAACCTGTTACCTCTAATTTATTTTGGGTTTCATTTCATGAAATAAAAAGCAAACACCATATCCTTGTAATATAGATTTATTATAATGCAAGTACAATTTTACAAATGAATTGTAGATATGCCATCCATCAGTTTTGATGCTTGTATCTTTAACCCAAATTGTAGTTGCATACAATTACGCAGTGCGCATGCATACTCGTGCACTGGCTGGTGGTAATTACAACATGAAGTATTGAGTTTGAAACTTAATGCGCGTAAGGCAGGACATCCCTGATCTTCAACATTCACAATGTTTTCCATGTGGAATAGTTTCCGTAATAATGTCATCTTTTCACTACCTTTGCAATAAAAGACAGAACCCATTTCACAACATTGTGAAACAATATGGCGGATGTGGGATATAGTATATCCATTCGTAGTGTCCCAGTGTAATCCGTGCAAATTGCGAGTTAACCATTCGACTTGTCTCTGATATCCAACCGGTAAATCATAACTTTCACAAGGTAATTTTACCATACAATGAAATAATAGAGTTGCATCACATGCAACTAGACAAAATTCACGCATAATGTATTCATTTGCCGAAATTTTGAATCCCTGAAAATCAAGAATGTACTGCCTTGTGCTTAGTAAACCAGAACCAATAGGATTTTGTTGCTCAAGAATCAACGGTATTAACTGAGCAATACACTCTGGGTCTTTTATGGACTGATGACAAACTTTAAACAGCGTGTTTTTCCCAATATGAAAATGACCCTGTTGCCGAAAATGTTCATAATAGTCTTGAAAAATCTCCGGGTGATTAATATGAGTTTCGACATGTTGTGCGATTACTGTTCCTGTGTTCCATACATACATACACTCATGCACACTATGTAAATTACATTCACTACATTGAATTTGATTTTCTTTTAGATATGCACTTATAGTTTTCAAAATATACTTGTCCACTATATATTCGTCCTTACATTACAAACACTGAGCCATAATTCACTACACCACAGGGTCTTCACGATGAGCACGGTCCTTGGCACGGAGTAATGTCACCATTTCCCAGGGACACGTTCTCAATATGTGACGAATGCCCCAGTCAAAGTTTTCCTTCAGCGTAACTCCAGCTGGATGTTTCTCCAAATACAAGTGAAATAGTGTTTGTACAGTCCCTGGATCTTTCAGTATCAATTTCGTACGTTCTTAATTCAGTCTATTTATCTCGTAAGCTGAGGTATTCGGAAATGTATAGCCTCCATGATGTTCAAAGCAGATATGATTGCATTGAGTAGTACAGTTATTAAAGCACCCTTCACAGAGCATTGCATGGTCGGGAAACCAGTCCTCAATGATCGAGTATATGCACGCTTCGTCCACCCAGCGCGGAGAGCATTTGCAGGGCTCCTCGGCGGGCGGAGTAATAACAACTTCAGTAGCACTTGCCTTCGACATAGTTACGTGGAGACTGACGACCCTATTAGCAACATATATGCGTTATCAGACCGGAAAAGTCGGGGGTGGCCGCTGTTTCCCACGGTCGGTCCCTTCAGGACCGGAAGCTCCATATGGTAGGGGTCACCAAAGGTCGTGAGAAACGTCAAAATTAAGATTAATGGGGCACAGGTGGGCAAATTTTGGTGGAAAGGGCTCGGAGATTGTAGCAAGTCTCTACTGAACACACATAAAAATACACGTAGTGGGGTAGCTGTCAAATTTACACGCCACCTCTAGTAGGCACTGCCACCTTGCGGGAAAAAGTGAAAGATCAGACGGAAACAATCCCGCGCCAAGAAAAGCATAGAGACCGGCAAAAACTGAACAAAAATAGTAAATTGAATGGAAAGAAAGATGGTGTGTTACAAGAATACAATAAAAATAAACAATATACACATGGATGAAAATGTACACACAAATAAACACACATGACAGCATCAAATTACTTAGAAAAAAGGAAAACAAAGTGCAAGTACTGCACGTCCAGTGCTATGGTCCCCACACAAACCGGCTGACAGCACTGTGTAGCAGACGGCATTTCCAGAAATTAGTTCGTAAGGGAAACGCAAATAGCTAGCTGATTATTACGTTTATTGGGACCCGAGTCACTGTAAAATAGTGATAAGAGAAAGCGACAATCCCAATATACTTTAGCTCAAGTTATTACATGAACGTACAAAAATACTCATTTACATACCAAATTCCAAATATCACTCCGCATAGAAAGCGTCTTTCTAGTCGCGTCTCACTGACTAGCAGGTGCAGCGGGGAGAGAGAGCCGGGTGAAGATGCGAAAAACGGTCAAACTCTGAAAAGTTAGCACCGTTTTGTTCAGAGACTTAGCAGCTCTCCTGTACGTTTTTAAAACAATACATTACTGCAAGAACGCTGTCGCCAACTCGATATGGTTTCCAACTATGGAGGAAAACTCATAGATACACTCTTGTATATTTATCTTAGTTGAGTAAAGCAACAACTAAAGACAGCTAGAGCAATGGTAATATAAGGGACGTTCAACACTGGTTGAACTTTTGTGCTACTTTCCAGATTTGGTCTACGTACAACATGACTCTTCTCCAAGCAACGACGATATTCCAAGATGTATGAGGTTTCAAACATGGAGAAAATGGCAACAGATGAAATTTCACAATAAAATACAATATAATAATATGCAAATCCCCAATAATCCTTAATCTAAAGAATATGCATTGCTATGCTCAGATAAACTAATGATATGCATACAAATAATGATATGCAGAAAGTTACAGTTACAACAAAGAATGACAATAAAATAAAATTTGCATGTCAAAATTACAAAAAATTGCTTATGAAAAATGAGGGTGCAGGGGTGGCCAATACATTATCCCCCCATTGATTTTGGATACGTACTCTGTTGCGTCAGCAAATGATTAAGATTCAGAAGCAAGATCACGCTAATCTCTCACACAAATTACACAATGGATAAGTGATATCACAGAACAAACAAAAAATGAAAAAAGGAGAAAAATTTCTCAAGTTCACACACAACAATTTACCACAATACAAAATATACTTACATAAGTTCATGACGTAATATCGTGATTACATCAAAATACAAACTACACTCAATATGATCACACGATAACAATGTTTACACTACACGATACATGAACCAAATAAATCCAAAATACACTTACATTATATTACACACACTATGTTCCACGAAATGACACAAAAAATGAAAGCACAAAAAACATGTAATACAAAAACAAATAAAACGTTCACTTACATACACAAAAAATGCACTTAACTCTATATACACTTATACAAAGTTAGGTCACATCCGGGTTCATAATTGGTCAGACTTTCAAGGCTCCAGACACACACTCTCTTTTCTTCACGATGCTTGTATTTCTTAATGATATATGTGTTCCTTTTCAGTACTGACACCTTAGTCAATGGATATCCGAGGTTGTAGACGTTCTTTTGTGTCTTGGACACTACTACCCACTTTCCTGTATACATTAGCATCAATTTCTTCGAAATGCCTGGCAGAGCAACCGATTTTGGGAAGACACGGGCGACTACAAGATCACCGACATCATAAAGGATTGTCCTGTGATATGCATCATAATATTTCTTCCGAGCGGCTGCATTCTTCTTCAGGTTCCTGGTTGCCTGCTCGTCGAAATATTTAACATCATGCGCCCTTTCCATTTCAGGAATGTCAAAGAGTCTAGCAATTTCATCTGTGGGAGAGATCCCCAGGTGAGTTTCATATGCTGACCTTCCAATTGAGAGATGGATTGCTGAGTTTAAGCAGCGTTCCACCTTAGCGAGGTGCCTGGGCCAAGTCTTCTTTTTGCTGTTGCAGTACTTTCTCAACATTCGGACGGTGCTTTTTACAATAGTCTCTGCTGGTTCTCCCTTCGGATAGTAAGCAATAGTCATTATGTGTATCAAACCCAGTGCTATTGTTTCCGTTTTCCACTTGTCACTTGTAAACTGGGAGCCTCTGTCGGTGAGAACGGTCTCAGCGTTGGGGCAGAGTTTGAGAAATTCCCTAAGTTTTTGAAGTGCAGTATCTATAGTCGCCTTTTTACACGCATAAAGGCCTACAAGTTTTGAGTGTAAGTCAACAAATCCTTACATATACTGGGCCACACCAACTCCTTTCACAACGGTGCCGCAGTAATCTGCAGCAATGCATCTTCCGGGTTTGTCAACAAGAATTGGATTGAGCGGGCCACTTAAATATTGGTGAGGGGGTGTAGCCTTCTGGCAAAGTTTCCACGACCACAATATTTACGGAGAGTATTCCGAAATTTTCTCCACACTCCACAAAGAGTTGTGGGAGAAGTTTCGACGCAGATAAGTGGCCACATTCATCGTGGTGATATTTAAGAAGCGATGTCACCATTGCTTCCGGTATACAAATACGAGCACCGTCACGAACTTTCTTGCACAGCTTTCCACTAAGTAAAACGTATTCATGGTTTTTACTTTTTAATTGTGCCATGTGTTTACCTTGCTCGAGAGCTCTTTTCAGAGGACCATAAAATGTATCTGATGTTTGTAGCTCCGGTAGGATCGTTATTAATTTCCTGAGTCCACATGGCACTTCTTCCAATAGTGACATCAGAGTCTCTCTAACAATCAGCTTGCTATCAACAATTCTGCTAGAGTTTTCTTGAGGAGGGTACCTCGAGTGAAAATCAGCTTTATTCTCCTTAGATCTCACAAACTGGAACTCGAAATCCAAATTAGCTAACGTAATAGCCCACCTAGCTATTCTTTGATTGGTGAGACGACAATGGAGAATAAACTTGATTGCCAAGTGATCAGAACGAATCACAAAATATCTCCCGACCAGGTAATGTTTGTACTTAGCTACTCCCTCAATTAAAGCATACATTTCCTTCTCTGTTATGCTGTATGACATCTGAGCACTGTTGAAAACCTTTGTGTAGCCCAATGATTTGGTGATTGCCATCTTGGTCAATTTGGTACAGCATACTACTGCAACAGCGGTCACTGGCGTCCACTTCTAAAATAAACTCATGGTCTGGTAATGGTTTCTTCAGAACAACTTCCTCCTGAAAATGTGTTTGACACGCTCTAAGGCCTGAGAGTGTTCTGGCAACCATTTAAATTTGTTTTTTTCAACAATTGATAAATTGGGAAAAGAACAAAGCACTGTAAAAATAATAACATTAGTTATTACAATAAATTTCATGATTTAGCATGAGTACTTTAATTACCCCATTTCTTGATGCTATGGGGTAATTTGAATAAGAATATAAAAATTGCAGAAGAAGATGTATCAAAACAATTGTATTTATTGGTACTCTGTTTAAGGTCTGCTCAATTTGGATATCTTTGTCCTGTGACTAGATACCTACATTACAGCTGAAGAAGTTTTTTTTTCATTTTGTTGGTTTTAAACGCAACAAAACATAAACGCAATATAAACAAAAGACACTAGTTACACATACAAGACGCTATAATAATTGGCGAATTTTCTGTATTTTTTTTCGACTGGGAGTTGATTAACCATACCTTTTAACAAAGCAACATAGAATGCCACATCTTGAAGATGTGGCTTTGTAAGCATTAAATGTATGGTTTGACAGGTTAACCAAAAGAGAATTCTCTTTTTTGCCCGTGGAAATACTTGAAATCCCGGATAATAAATTACATCTTCTGGCAAGTAGTGCGAACCATAACCATAGTAGAATTCGATTGACTAGAGTACAATAGTGATGCCAGATTGGTGAATTATTTTGGCAACCAAGTATAACATGAATTAAGGTTTCGACTTGACCACATACCAAACATTTATTATCTCTAACAGAACCACGAGAATATAAAGCTTCCTGGTGTGGCCAAGTACGATGAATAACCTGATAAGCTGTATTATGTACCTGGGAGTCATCCACTACGTCAGCCAGGTTAGACCATATTACTGCCCATTGTTTGTGAGGGGTATGCCGTTGAATAGCCGGTATGTGTACCGGGAGTGCATTCTGAAGATGACAGTATAACAAGCGAACTGACCACTGTTCAATGGGGATTTTGGCTACGGTAGCATATGCCATTTCAACTAAGGGTTGAAAAATATATGGCAGTAAATTCTTCCACGTAAGCGTATATAATCGGAGGACCAGCTCAGTACGACGACAAGCTTCCAACAGGATTTGTGATGCGAATTCGGTACTATATTGACAGATCAACTGAATAGTGCGGTGAAGCAAGAGAGCCTCTCCATGGAGTCGGACATTCTTTAGATGTAGACCGCCACTATTCAGAGGAAGTTGGCAGGTGGTGCGATGAATACGAATTTTATAATGAAACCATAACAGGATGCCAATTTGAGTGTTGATTGAAGCGTATGTTTTTTGAGACAAAGGAAACATTTGAAGAACATATGTAGCCTGACTGATAATGAATACATTAATAAAGCGCGCTCTGGTCAATAATGTATCAAAACACATTTTATATTTGTGTACACTAGTAGTATTTTTTTTATGAGAGCCTGAGAATTTAAAGCAATGGTTTTCTTGATGTTGTGAGACCACCAGATGCCCCAAAACTGAAGAGAGTCAGTAATCGTGCCGAAAGGCTGAACATACGGAGTAAGGGCCTGATCCAATAACAAGATTTTAGTTTTGGTCTGATTGATGGAAATATTAGAGATGTGAGCGAATACGTTTAACACGTCTAAAATATATTGTATTTCTGTGGCATCTCGTGCTAACCAGATAACGTCATCGATATAGGTCAGAGCCTTGAGGATAACCCGGTTTAAGGGTATGCCCGCCAATCCACGTTTTACGACTTGTATTAATGGCATAAGAGCTAAATTGAACAGGTACGATGAAAGAGGATCACCTTGATGGACACCACGTTCCATGTTAAATTCCTTTAGTAAACGTTTGTTAACCTGAAGTCGAATCGTTCGTGTCTGGAAAGCGTTTGTCAGTAACAGGATGATATTGTCGGGCAACTGAAGACGATTCAACACCTGAATTAAAAAGTGGATGTTTAAGGAAGGGAAGGCCTGAGAGAAATCTGGAGAATAGATAAGAAAGGCTGCGTGGAGCCTCCAGCTTAAGTTGCGTGGAGGAAAATAATTCGCGCACATTAGCCAATAAAACATGGATGGGTTTGGTATGGGCCAAGCCACCCTGACTATCATCTAATAACAGTTGCATGAATGGTTGAATACGAAACATGATAACTTTTGAAAGCAATTTACAATCACCATTTATTAGGGAAATCAACCTTAAGTTATGCGTCTTTTTAGAATAACCTTTTTTAGACAATAACAGGCCTATTGCCTGTGTAAAATCAATACAAAAAAAAGGTCCCTGTAAAAATTGATTATAAAGCTTTGTTAACATCGGTACGAACAGGTGTTTGAAAAGTTGATAAAAGCGCACCCCTAAGTCATCAATGCCTGGGGATGCAGTCACATTCATCCGGTCCAAAACCTGCCCAACTTCACTCTCAGTAAAAGGTTGAGCTAAAAGCGACCGTTGATCGGCTGTTAACGTGGGCCACTCAATGTCATACTTTTCAAGAAAAGTATTTTGACTAGGCTGTGCATGATAAAAACCTTTGTAATGATCTCTAATGGCCGGATAAATTTGATGTCCTGTGACTGTATCTCCCGCATCGACGGTAAAACTATTGATGAATTGACGGTTTGCTTGTTTACGCTCATTGATCGCTTGGACATACCTAGGTGGTTCATATATAGCAACATTTTTTAATTTAGATTTACTAAGTCTATCGCGATTTAATTGGTTATGAATGAGGCGAATTTGACTTTGAATTCGTTTGAGAAGGGGTAAATATATACTGTTCTGATTAACCAACTGAGTATATTGTGCTAGGAGACCATAGTAGTGCGTAAGTTCTAGTTTTATGTGAGCATCCCGTTGTTTACAAAAAGCAATAGATTCATATTTGACTTTCTTTTTGAAACTAAGCCAAAACTGCAACAAATTATTTTGATATCTGGGTTGAGTAACATAATAATTCCACATATTCACAAATAAATATTCATATGCCGGAGATGATAGGAGAGAATCCTTACAACACCAGACAGGAGACACATGAAAGTGGGTGTCAATGTCAGTCTTAAGTTTTACAGTTAAACATTTGTGGTCAGAAAATGATAACCACTCGAGATGGACACTCTGTATATGGTTGCGTAAACGGGCATCAACATAAATCACATCTATGCGCGAAGAACCTTGCGCATAAAAGTATGTGGCGGCATTATCCGTGGGAAGCTGAGATTCAAATACGTCTATAAGACGAAATTCTTGTACCAGATGTTGCAACGCAGGACTAATATTAGAACCAGAGGTACTGTCCTTAAGGTGTCTGGTTGCGTTCATATCGCCCATAATAATTACATGTAAATTGTGAAATGTTTGGAATCTCAGGTACTAATGTATTACTAAAGAATAACTCCCTATTATGATACATATGAGTGCCGCTTGGGGCATAAATACAGATAAAGGAAAAATTATTTATAGTAATGGAGATAAGACGACCACTAGGGTGTAAAAAACAATTGTCATACACAAGATCCTGTCTCAGAAGCAATGCAGTACCAGTTTTAGTTTCAATGTCATAATTGAAGATAGTTTCATAGAAAGGGAAGTTCCATTGTACACTAAAACACTCTTGTATCGCGGCAACGTGCACTGAACGATGGAATAAACATTGTCTAAAACTATCAACTTTGTCGATATTAAAGGCATGGGCCACGTTCATAGAACACAGACCCAACGACGTGCTGTTCAAAGGACCTGCCATGATCCATCCAAAAAGCAGGGAAAGAAAAGTCAAGGTTAGACGGCTCATTTTGGCTGAGGGCACTGAACAAGCAAAAGGCTAATACCACCTACCTTCTTGTAGCGATGGATACAGACTGCTATTTTTTTGTTTTGTGGATATACCTGGTACGCGATGAATGATCCTCGTCAGGTTGCTGGGTCTTCTTTATACGATCTAGTACGGCGAGATGAATTTTTCACCTTAATTTTAGCTTTTTTAGTCGCAAGAACTGGATTCACTAACACTGTGTTATCACTTGCCTTGTAATTGAATTTACCACTTTTCACTCGTTTACCACTAATCGACGATGGATCGTCAACTGACGATTCATCAGAGGATATTTCACTAACAGAAACAGGGGGGAAGAGTAGAAATGTCTGAACTGTCAGGGGGGTATTCACAAATATCTTGAGACACACTATAAGTAGACGATGATAACTTCGTGAGCTCCCCGTCCCCTACAAGAGGGTCGTTACTATTACTAGAAAAATCACTAACTGGAATACAGTTATCAGCCGTAGCGTGAATATCTACAGACACAGACAACTCAGAAGCTTGATCAGGTGGCGTGTCTTTTGTTTTCTCTAGCGAAGAAGGTAATGAGTCAGCCGTGAGGTCCGAAGTAACTGTTCGTGTAGCCGGTGCAACTAACAGCTGATTGCCTGGTAGATGACTGGTGTGACGTGGAAGGTCAATGTCTGTGACAGGGTTGCCACTGTCAGGCTCTTTATCGGACAAAGAACGAGAAAGAGACTCTTTCGCTGTGGGGAAGTTGTCTGGATTTAAAGACAAAACCTGCTGTATTGGTTGTATCACATTCAGCGAAACTTTATGAAAATTGTCAATGACTGGTGTAATATGAGTCGGATTAGACCCTTGAATGCGGGTTTGCACTTTGAAGTTTTTAATGGACAAAAATACAGGAATATGCCTGTCCACCTTAGAGAAATGCACTAACCTTTTGCCAGTATAAACCGCAAAGGGAAAGATATATTCAGGGTAGCGGATCCGAACTACTTTAGTTACGGTACCATAAGCACTAAGGGCAGACTGTAGTTGCTGATCTGTAATCTCGAGTGGGACCACCCACACAGACACTATAGTAGTTTCCTGTTCTTCAATAGAGACCGGTAATACAAATCGTTCATACTCCGCTGCATACACTAATTTACCATCACACTTTGCTAATGTACGTTTTGCGATATCCAAATTAGCTACTCGGACAAAGGCCCGCTTGTAATAATGATCGGGTTCAATCGACTGTATTTCACCTTCCACTAATCCAAAGTCATGACGAATAGCTTCATGCAAGTTTTCGAGACGTAATTTAACTGGTAACGAGGACAAATCTATTTGTAATGTATGTTTTCTACTAATATTGTTGGTTTCCATATAAGCCATAATATATTAATCATATATCACTAGAACTATTAACTTATAACACACCACGTGCGCTCACAGAGACAGAACACAGAGCGACACACTTCCCAACCGCGCGCTACGAGCGCTCAGCAGGAACTACCACTTAACTACGAAGACGGCTGGCGTTTATGGCTTTCTGAGTGATAGCTATAGCTAAGGTTTTACTGCGAAGGAGGTTAATCATTAACACGTTTTTAATTTTACTACGAGGAATGTATCGTGAAAAAAGGAGAGATACGTTTGCTACAGTGCAAAGATTTATACCTAACTTAATTTCTCTTTCCGCCAATACAATCCTTGCCGTTCTCGGTCCACCAGTGAACTCTTTACTGTTCACAGTGTGAAGACGATATAAACACTCAAAATGGCGGGGCGTTCAGTGACAAGCAAGTAACGTTACTCCTGTTACTGGATTGTAGAATATCCAACTAAGGCTTAAGCTTCATCCACAAAAGTACGTAACCTCAAAATTGCCTGTTTAGCTTAAACTTCGATTAGAAAATGACCGAGTTTTAAGCGTAAAATAAGTAGAACGTTCACGGACAAATCACTTTGGCCAGTTTCAACCCATTTTCAGTTAACGTTAAGCTATTAGGAAGAAAAAGTTTAACTTTAAGATGGAGTTACTTTTACCAATCTTTCCACTAAAAGGCTTACACTATATCCATGTTTAAGAATAAATACAACAAAACGCTAATTTTTTACTTTTATTTCTCCATAAAGCGGAGTAACTTTCGTCCATTTCGTGTTTCCACTTTTTACAGTGTATGTAACATTACAATAATACGTGTTACTTTGATCCACAACACATAAAGTAGTATCCACATTATTACATCGTAATTAATCAATTAACGTCATGAGAAGAATATCCCACTTTTATTTTGGTATTTATACAGGGTGGCGTGTCGGCGAATCTCCAATTTCAAAGGTTTATATCTACTAACAGGGGACATTGAGGAATACAAGAAAGATACCTGCTGAGAGGACATACGTATCGTGCCATTTATTACCTGACAGTTACAAACTGACTTACGGGATATAACATAAGGAAGATAACGAACACTTGCTACACGATGCGGCACTGACCAGCGCTCCATGACTACTGACGAAAACACACTACCAAACGAAATTACATGTATCCCTGCTTCCAGTGATTACCCTTCGTGTACCTTACGCCATCTCTTATGCTCGTGACGTGACTTTCAAATTGAAGAGGTTGCAGCCATAGACGGTGCATTGCTGGAACGTGTGTTTGCAATTTTCATGAAGCGATTGCTGCAAACCATTGACTGCAGTGGACGCCATCTTCTTGATGTTGTATTCCATAAGTAAGTTTATAACTATCAGATAATACATGGCAAGATATGTCCTCTCAACAGGTATTTTTCTTGTTTTCCTAAACGCCCATTGTTAGTAGATACAAACATTTGAAATTGAGGAGTCGGTAGCGCGCCTCACTGTACAATTACTTGCGTAAATAAACGTTTATTCAACGTAATACGAAGAAATAAAGTAAGCTTACTCAAGTTCATGTTTGCACTGTTACTAGCGTCCTGAACAAACTGATGAGCTTTTAAGATCAGGATATACAGTTTTTGGTAAAGTGTGCTCGAACTACTCCGTTCCACAGACCCTGTCAGACTCAAGTTCTTGATAATACTCAATTATATTACAAAATTATATTGTACTTGCACAGGTTTAAGTTGAGATAGCATATGATTGATGTGCAACACAGATTTTCTTTCCTGAGAGCTAGTGGCTGTTCCTAAATGTGTTTCGTCTGCTGAATTAGAAAATATAATTTGTTTTTCTGTACCAGCCATCAATTTTGAGAACAACGGGCACTGATTATAAAAAGGGGCAATTTCAGACGTATTGGAACACTTCTCTACGTTGAGTTTGCGTTACTGGAGTGTAGAGATGGAGTTCTGTGGTGTCAGAGGAGATGCTACAGCTCGCCAGTGTGTTATTCCAAGCCGGAAGTGAAGCAGAAGTGACTTTCTTTAAAATGCATCATAAAAGATACACTTTTTTACACTTTGCACTCAATATTAGCGTAAGAATATCTTGGGACCTTTCAGTTGAAATGGGCAGCTATTTTTTTATGTATAGTCTTTCAGTATCATCTTGATTATCCTATCAATTGTCATGGTAGGTTTCTTTATGATATTGTTTACGGTTTTCTTGTAAGGTTGATAGAGACAAAACGTGGGTCCTACAATTGTGCTGTAAGTCATGTGCTGAGAATCTTAGAGATTGGTTGAGGGGCACGCTTAACTCAATGCCATTTGGCCACACGATTTGGCGTTAACCACATGCCCATACAAGTCACTGCTATATTTATGTAACATTATTAGTACATTTCTGCCACTTGTATGTCACATTATTGGTTTGGCTATTTCTCAAAATCTGAGCCTGATAAAAAGGAATGTATTCCACACTGATAGTATGATACCTGCATCAAATTTCTCAGGAAAGAACAAAAAAATGGAAATTTATTGCACAGTTATCTGAGTAGAATATTACGTGCCCTTGAGTAGATTATCCTCAAAGACTAAAAGAATCAATGTAGCTTCTTGTAATGAAATGGATAATTCTTAGAAATGCTCAATTGGGATTTTAGGAATTAAAATAATCGTACAGATGATACCAGTGATGTGTTGCTTAAACATACTGCAAGATTATTTTCCTTTCAGACAAATTTAGGAATGATTATAATACAGCATTAACGGACACGCAATCTAGATAACACCTACGATGAGAAAGTAAAAATCATTTTTTTAAAATGAAATATGCATCTAATGATATCGTCGATAATAGCTTATTCGTATTTATAATAAATTGACACTCACGTTTTATCTATAACAAACCTGTAATGGACTTTCTTTTGTATTCTACAGAATCTTCTCCGTTCTAAAACATTAATATAAAAAGTAAACTATTTCCCTTCCTCTCCTCTTTGTAACGCACGAGCGAATAGCAATGTTGTTTGGCAATCACATTTGTTTATTTGATAGAAATAATCTCTGGACGGGTAGATCATAGTCTCGCAACAGGTTCCAGATAAATGAAGTACCGCAAGGATATCTCCAAACCATCTTTGATGCGTAAACTAATATTGTAACTAGTAATGTATCACAAATTTAATTACATTCAAGTGATACATCATAGTTTACTAACCAAATTTGTTATTATTTTAAAACCTTCAGTTATTTGTTACTATTAGAATAAATTGAAAACCCTTTTAGGGCTGTTATTAAATAAGGAATATGTCGATTCTTTACATATAATACTGGAGGTTTACTATTGTAACTTCAATGGAGAAAATCTTTTGTATATTCCGTATTTAGTAACACTGGTTAAACTACCTTCTTATATTTTAATATTAACAAATGATATATTAATTATCTAACAACAGTGGTATATTGTTAATCATATATATTAATATTGCTTCTGTGTGAAACATCATTTTATGTACAGATAAACCCGTAATTTTACGTTAGTTGTAGATACAGATTCTATAATTGTCTTTACTCTCCAACATTTTCTACTGTTCAAAAGATGTCATTTACGGAAACACGAGACAGATAGCAGTACTAATTAGCAAACATACACATAATTAGAACAACCTAAGCAAACATTAAGATAAAAGTGCAGAAAACAAATAGGAATGGCATGTAATTTGATTAATGCGACTTAGAGATAGATTCTGGAAGTAACGGAAACTGAATATGATTCAATTAATTAATCATCAATTAATGGGTATTGAAGTTCCTTGAGACCAACGGAAGAAACTATGACAGAACATCAAACAATTAACGCTAATTCACAAGTATAACCAACCACAAATATTGCGTTACTTAAAAAATACTCGAATTAGCAGGAAATCCTCCTCTAATTATCTGGTGTAGTAAAAAGTAATCCATTATTTTCCCAATAGATGGCTTCTGTGATCTGTAGCTCGCGTTGTATAAGTCCGATCGGGTTCAACGAGATGGCGTTCAAATGATGAGATTGCGTACTACAAACACTGTTCAGATAGTTGTGATGAGTTGACTCAGTGTTGTGTGAGAGCGCGTCAAATTGGACACTAGCAAAGAGAAAATACGCTATATTTTACAGTTTTTCTTCTGTAAAGGCGAAAACGCAAGCCAGGCGGCTGCAAATGTGAATAGTGTTTATGGTCCTGATACTGTAACAGCCAATCACGCGCAATTTTTGTTTCGTCGATTCCGTGCCAGTAATTTTGACGTCAAGATGTACCACGCACTGGAAGGCCACGTGTCGAAAATGTCGATAAAATCATGGACATTGTCGCGTCCGACTGTCACGTAAGCACTGTTTTGATTGCCCAAGAGCTAAACATTGCACAAAAAACCGTGTGGAACCATTTACATAAGGCTGGATACACAAAGAAGCTTGATGTATGAGTGCCACACGAGTTAACGAAAAAAAAACTCATGGACCGAATTTCCATCTGCGAATCGCTGCTGAATCGCAACAAAAGCGACCCATTTCTGAAGCGGTTGGTGACTGGTGATGAAAAGTGGATCACGAAGGTTTTGCTGCGTGTTTGGTGGGATTGGCAGGGAATTATCTACTATGAGCTGCTCCCCTACGGCCAAACCCTTAACTCGGAACTATACTGTCAACAATTGGACCGTCTGAAGGCAGCAATCGCCCAAAAGCGCCCAGCTTTGCCAATAGGAGAGGCATTGTGTTCCACCAGGACAACGCCAGGCCACACACATCGATAGTGACTCGCCAGAAGCTCCGGGAGCTTGGTTGGAAGGTTCTTATGCATCCACCTTATAGTCCGGACCTGGCACTGAGTGATTACCATCTGTTCCTGTCCATGGCGAACACGTTTGCTGGTGCAAAATTCGCGTCAAGAGAGGCTTGTGAACATCGACTGTCTCAATTTTTTGCCAATAGGGACAAGGGCTTCTATGAGAGAGGCATCATGATATTACCTTTCAAATGTCAACACGTTATCGAACAAAACGGTGCATATGTGACCTAAATCGGATCATTCTAACTATGGTAAGTCAAGCCTTCAATGTCATGCAAAAATAATGGATTACTTTTTACTACACCGGATATATTCACCACAGGAATAAACACTATTATGCTCTAATGTGCTAAATCATGGTAATTACAATTTGCATTTGGAACTTGTAACCTGTGGAATGCCCGTTCCATGTTTATCTATTTTTGTTCGCTCTGTTCAGTTTCACGATTTCCATACAGTCCGTCTTCTAAGGAATATTCCTGTAATGACCTGTCTTCCTTTTACTGTCTTGACCGTCTTCTATTCCGTTTGCGCAAAGGTATACTTTTCCGATGCTTTTTGTAAACATTTCCTGGCGGAAGAATTATTTCGTTACAAACTACTCTCAACTCATCTTCCGTTTGTTTCCAAACTTCTTATTGTATAATTAAAATATCTTCATTTTTTATTGGTTTAAAAAGTATAAGATGTGCTGAGTCGTAATTGGAGGATTTTCCTCCCGCCAGCCTAGAGTATTATTTTATTATTTAATAAATATACTATTTCGCTTTTAGCTTTTTAAACTTTTGTTTACTTTGCTTCTGGTTTAAGATGATAAACTAGAGAAATGGAAATACTCATGACTGACTAGTATGGTCTGGCAGCCCTGATTATTTTTTATGATGGACGTTTGTTTTTAACGGTGTTAGAGTTGTAATTCGCCTTGTACGACAGATGCTAACTGGAAGAAGTTTTCGTTTGGGATCGCCTCACTGATGTAAAATAAAAATGTTCGATATTGGTTTCAGTGAGGCGCAGGTAACAATGCAATGACCTGACATATCGAATAGTGTATAAATCATATCCGTCGTCTCTTGCTAGCTGTCACAAAATCTGAAATAGATTTCGGATGAGATTTTTCTGCGTCGTGAACTGTCTCTTCAAAACATAAGAAACTGCAAAACATCTTTAGTCTTTTCTACCGGTTACTCAACTAAAATTTGGGGAAGTTGTGCTTCAATAATACTTTTCGACTGTTATTTTTGTAAATTCAGCACACTATAGAAATATCGGGAATCCATTGTTTTTATTTTCATTTAGTGCAAGTTGAATTTATTGATATATGCAGATAAGCAAGATATGGCGGACATGAATTTGCTATCGCCTGCTCGGCATTGCGCCGTAAGCTAGCCAAATCTAATACACCCCTTTCCTCTCCTGCTCTCTAGTTTATTACATGTCCGGAGTAACTTTGGCTTTTGCATTCCGCGATAGCAGTATGCGTATCTGTTTGCTAGATTCTTGTTTCCTTCTCCGTTCTTATGTTGTTTTGACGTAAACAGGCAACAGGCTTTCTACCTGCTGATGTGAAATATCTATGGGCCATAATTTAGTACAGCATGACTTCTTATTGCTAAATTATGTGACAGTAAAGAACATTTCAATTAATCTGACATTTTGTTTAGAAGTTGAATGTCTTGTTAAAACCACATGTTTAACTCAGTTTTCGAAAAATGTTCATAACGGATCAGGCTCCAGTATTACAACCTGCAAAATTGTATTTGTTATTTTTGCTTCAATGTTGAAGTATTAATGTTTACTATACGAAAATGTGGAAATTCAGTAGTTGACGTTTAATCCAGAAAATTTGTAATAATTTTTTAATAAATTTTCAAGCGAACTTGGTTTCCAATTTTGATTTTATATGTGGAGACAAACTGAATATGTGGAGAGATGAACTATGTTCTCTCAATGATATTCGCGTGGAGACTTAATGATGTGTTTTCCTGTTAACCATTAACCTTGGTTAGTTTTCCAACATTTTGGGACCAGTTTCACCTCTCTGCCATGTTAAAGAAAAAGAAATATCCAGTTCGTAATCAGGAAAATACTTTTAGGAAGTATTTGTCAAATGCCTGGAGCTAGATTGGGTCTCGGTCAGAACACCCACTTGCACAAACAGCCAGAACGCTCTCGGAAACGATCAGAACGCCCAGTGAAACGCAAAACGCCCAAATGCAAAAAGGGTAAGAACGCACACTCGTAAAAATGGTAACAACGCTCACCAAAAAGATCAGAAAACACAAACACAAATGGACATAACGAGTACTTGTTTCAACGGTCATAACACCCACTAGTAAAACGGTCACTACATGCATCTCTCCGTAGATGCTTCTCTCTGTAGTCAACTGATGTAGAAAAGTATATGAGCTTACATGTTCCCAAGGAGTTAAGCTTTATTAGTAATTATATATATATGATGTCATAATATATTCTAGATATGGTGAGTAAAACATTTCATTCAAAAAGGTGGTTTTCTTACAAAAAAAAAAATGCTTATTTGTTTCGCTTTATACCAGTAAAACCTTCAAACATCACCATTTGTTTTTAATAAAGTGTCGAACAAATCACTTTGATCTATCTAAATATTATTTTTACAACCTTAAAATTCAATTTTAATTCATTCAATAACAATTTTTATTACCATAATTAAATGAACAAAGTCAACCATTTTTAAACATGAACACGAAAGCAGTTCGTAATACTAAAGTGAGATAGGAGTTCATTATGGTAAACTGCTAGATTTTTGATGAAGCGAACATTTTTTCCTGAAGGATAAAACCTAAACTTTTTCGTGAAGTTAAAGAGCATTTGTGTCCCTCATTCAAATCTCTTCATTACAAGTTCGTTCATGGGCTGTAATATAGTATAGAATACATTTAATAATTATAAATTTCAAATTCCACATTTGAACAATAAACAGTATTTTGCATATAAGAAGGTATGACCAGTAATATATAAAACAAAATATTACAACTAGTTTGGGTGTCAAAAAGCTCACTATAATTAAAACCTCACTTGTCAAGTTTCAGCATTCAAACCACAGTTTAAACCAGATGGCAATGCACATACAATTTGGTTTCATGTTCTCTCATTCATAAAGTTCGTTGTCTAAGTACTATGCCATCACAATCTAATACAATATGGAATCCCACATCCGCCACAAGTAACAAACACAATGCGACTACAACGTTCATTTCCCTGGTGACATCTTTTGAAAACACACATGTGACCATTCAAAAGGCGTTCTGAAAACACAGTGTCAATGACATTAGTAGTTTCCCAATTAGGTGATTGGACGAAATGGATCTCCTTCCTCGCCTCACACTACAAAGAAAAAATATTCAAATATTCATTCAGATTTTCCTGATTTTCCTGGTACCATCTGATGAGTAAAATATGGAACGTTCCAAACAGTTACGTTATATCCTGTATAAAATGCCACACGCTCTCATAACATGTGACGTAGCTTTCTCTGCTTGCAAGCTAGTTTAAAATAGCGAGAGTATAGTGACATCTGGCGAATTCATGATTGGCCATTAGAAGCAAATAGGAAATAAGCAAGCTATATAGATACCTTAACAGACTATATAGAAACGTTAAGTATTTCGGATACTTGTCTCACTCTATACTAGTTCAGATGTATAGATTTAGGGTTTTATTGTATTGTGTCCATCAATATGAAAGGCCATACACTTTTCCCATAAAATTTAAAACAGAAAAGCTAGAAATAAACTGGCTTTATCTTGATCGAATCTTGATATACAGAGTAGAGCTAAGTCTAATCTTCTTCCAAGGTTTTTGTTCCTGATAAAATGTTGTGATTAGAATAGAAATTTACTGTAAACGCCTTGCAGCTACCAAACAAGAAACTATTTAGAACACAGTTTAATCATTTTGGTAAGTCAATAGACATTTCTATAGATTCTTAAGACGAAAAATATCTCAATATTCCTTCAGAGTCTGTCCACAAGACATCGTCCCACAATATGTCTTTATGAACAAAATCGTTCGTAGCATGAAGATTACAATAAAGCGAAGCGAATCAGCGATTTTAAATAATACATTTTCTTTACGTTAGATTTAATTTCCGTACGGTACAACTTGACCCACAAAGCAGAGTTAACGATACTGGAACTTTTACTTCTGTCTAAGATTTACAGGTTTGTGTATTCATTCGTCTGTACTGACCTGAAACAAACAAACTAGAGTGAATGACATTTGAAAACTTTTGTAACTTGCAGACGTTTATTTGAAATCCATTATACGTATTTAGAAATGCTGGCATAATTCCAATTGTCATTATCATTTTGAGTAGAGAAAGTCTTGCCCAACCAATTTCCAGCAATAAGGAAATAGGCAAGCATTTAGAATTTAAAAGAACCTGTTAGAATGGATAAATGCTTTGAAGAGTTTTATCATATTGGATTTATTTGATTTAATCATATGGAAAATATTATTTATTACAGTTACCCAAATACATGTTATGTCTATCTTTCTCACACTTCTCTTTCGCATTGCTTTAATTTGGAGATAAATATTAATATCCAATGTTCCTAAGATCAATAGATGTAAACTACATAATTTTACAGTTTATTGACTTCTAGAGTGGAAAATTTGATCATCACATCAACTGCAGATCGTGATCATCAAATACATCTTCGAAATCATTGAAAAAGTCTGCATAAACTGCTTTCTAATTTTTGCCACCAAATACACTAACAGGTCATCAGAAGCTCCTGTCTCTTCCAACTTCATGTACAGTCCAGCTCCTTCAGGAAACATTTCATGTGCTACGACGTTAGGCTTCATGTAAACAGTTATTTACGTATAATTATAGAAACTCAAACGTTCCGTTCCGACAAATAAATCAAATTACAGTAGGAATATATCATCGAAATCTTTGCCTTTGGGTATGGTTCCCTGTATTGAGGCAACACATACATAATTATTTGAATTTTAAAATTAATATTTTAAAAAATCCTTGTTGTTTTAATATCAGCGAATAATGGAGCTGATAAAATGTTTAAAAATTTAAATGAATATTCTGATTTAGAATATCGTTAATTGTGGTGTTTAGAAGGAAAACAAACTAGTAAGAGTTTTTTAATGAAATTGCTTCAACTTCACTTACAATCGTGTTGACAGATCCGGTGCTCCATTCTGAAGTGTTCACAATGGAAATATCGATAGGGGAATTAACTTGAGGTATACCTGTTGTCATGGGCGCCCATCTTGTGGTTTTCAGGGGGGGGGGCAAGGATAAAGTCACAGTTTTTCTATGATTTACTAAAAGTTATCAACAAGATAACCACTACAATATTTACTAAATTAATGGCGCAAGAAGAACCACGTCATAAAGTACATTAAACCTACCTTACGTATACTGGAAGTAGATTGGAAATACTTAAAAGAGTATAATAATGTTAATGACTTAGTAAACTTAAAAATATTATTTATGAAATATTTGTCAAATGTGTCCCCTGCAAAAGAAACTCTGTCCCAAAGAATCCGTCCTGGTTTACTAAAGACGTTATTAGGAAACTCAAGGTTAAAACAATTTATCATATAAAATCTATACATACAAAATTTAAAATTAAAAACCCTAACTAACTAACTAACTCTATGGCTTATGGAACTCGTAAGTTCATCGCCGCAGTAACAAACGTTCGCCATTGGATTCTATCCTGGGCAATATCAAGCGAGTTTTCATAACGAACAACTACTTCTCGAAGATCGCTTCTAATATTTTCCTCCCAACGACGTCTCGGTCTTCCCAATGGTCTCCTTCCATCCTTCCAACCTGGATAATATATATATTTTTCCCCCCATCCGAGCTACATGGCCTGCCCACCTAGTCGTCGCGACTTCATTATTTTTACGTCTGGTGAATCGTACAGTCCGTGGAGTTCTTCATTATGCAGTATCCTCCACTCTCCAGTCATCTTGTCCCGTTTCGGCCCGTATATCTTTCTCAAAACCTCATTTTCAAACACACGTAATTTATGTTAATCTGCTAGGGGCGTACTCCAACTTTCGCAACCGTAAAATATTATTGGCAGAATAACCGTTCTGCATATTTTCAATTTCAAATTCCTTGATATTAATCGCGATGTTAGAAGTTTTTGGACTGAATGGAAACATGCGTTCCCCGAAACTAAGCGACTTTTTATTTGTTCCGTGACCTCATTTTTGCTTGTTACGTATGCTCGCAAGTATTTAAATTTGTTTACTTTCTCTATGACCTCACCCCTAATTCTTATGTTTCTATTTCCTTCATTCCCTGTGTTTCGGCTTGTTATCATGTATTTTGTTTTATCTATGTTTACCTGTAGACCTATCTCATAGCACGCTTCTACTAAGACATCGGTGTTGCTTTGTAGTGCATCTATATCGTCCCCTATTAAATCTACATCATGCGCGTATACGAACAGTTGATTCAAACCATTCAATGATAGTCCCTTTTTGTCATCTTTAATTTTTAAAATCGCATATTCTAACGCAAAGTTAAACAGTAGTGGTGACAATTCATCGCCTTGTTTCAATCCGTTGCGAATCTTGAAATTATCTGACATATTATACCTATCCGTACTCTGCTTATGGGGTCGCTGAGACACATCTTCACTAGTTGAACCATTTTTTTTTTCGGAATTCCAAATCGTATCAGGATAC
Source organism: Lepisma saccharinum (assembly GCA_022664845.1). Taxonomy (NCBI): domain Eukaryota; kingdom Metazoa; phylum Arthropoda; class Insecta; order Zygentoma; family Lepismatidae; genus Lepisma; species Lepisma saccharinum. The sequence goes on along the minus strand of JAGDQP010014583.1, from coordinate 20,766 downwards.
TGTATAACTTTTCCCTTTTGATAGAATCGTATGCTTTCTTAAAATCAATGAATAGCTGGTGAACCGTCCCATTGTATTCCCTTTTTTCTTCAAAATTTGTCTCAAGGCGAAAATCTGGTCCAACGTGGAACTGTTTCTTCTAAACCCACATTGGTGATCTCCAGTTATTTCATCTACGTATACATTTAGGCGTGTTAACAGAATATTACTTAATACCTTGTAACCGGTTGGAAGTAACGAGATTCCGCGATAATTATTACAGTCCGATTTATCGCCTTTTTTGTAAATCGGAACTATTATTGAGGTTTTCCATTTTTTTCGATGTTCCTCCTTTCTCCATATAGCACTTATCAATTTATATAGTTCTTTGATTAGTGCAGTTCCTCCTGCTTTAATTAATTCGGCTGGAATTTTGTATATTCCTGGTGATTTGAATTTTTTTCATTTCTTTACCGACATTTCGATTTCGATCTCGCTAGACTCGGGAATCCACGATTCTGAGGTATGAATTTCAAATTCCTCTGTTTGTTCCCCGTTGTGTACATTAAGAAGTTTGTCGAAATAACTCTTTCACACATCGACTATTTTAATTGGATCCGCCTGAAGATCTCCCCGTTCATTTCTAATCATTCCTAACCTCAGCTGGTAACCTTTTCTTAACAAGTTTACCCCTTTTTATAAATCTCGTATGTTATTTGTCTTCCAGTTTTCCTCAATCTGCTGAATCTTCTGCGTCAGATTTTCTCGGTTTTTGCTTTTGAACCCGAGTGTGGCGTTTCGTTTCGCGTTACGCTAGTGGTTGGTTTTTGCTTCGCTTTTATTACTTAGCCATCGTTGCCTGGCTTGTTTTCGTATTTCATGAATCTTAAGGCATTCTTCATCAAACAAAGGTTTGTTTTTCTGTTGTTTCTTCTCACCTATACTTTCCTGCGCAACTCTCTTAATTGTTTCACGAGTTGCCTCCCATATCTTACATCAATTTCATTATTAATATCATTAGCTACTATCAGGAATTTGTTCGATTGCGTAGAGAAGTCAAGAAATACATAAAAATAGCCTATAAGACTTTTATATCAAATTCTGAAAATAATATCGATAATGAGTCAGGTTAACTGTGGAAATTGATTAAACACAAAGTAAAACATCTTCCCCAAAATATATTAAATTTTCAAGGTCAGATTTGTGTAACAATAAAGAAATAGCTAATACGTTTGCACAGTATTTCCAATCAGTATTTGTATCCTCTTCTCAACCGTTCAGTAATTTTGATAGCAAATCTCAATACTGCCTGTTGATCAAATACACTTGAACGAGTTAGGAAAGGCTGTCAAGAATCCAAAATCCAAAACGACAGTTTAGAGCTGATGGTATACCCTCGTATACTGTGAAATGATGTATTGATAAATTTAAATATTCCCTATTGATTGCGTTCAACTTAGCACTAAAAACATGTATTTTCCCTAAGAAATAGAAGTCTGCTTTAGCTTGTCCTATACCTAAAACAAACAACAGACGAGAAATTACCAACCACAGGTCTATAGCAATCTTACCAATCTTTGCTAAAATCTCTGAACTGATTGTATATCAACGAATTATTAATCATTTGAACGCAGTTATCTCAACTAAACAACATTACATTGTTTCACAAAAATCCACGGTAACGAACCTTACAATTGTTACAGATTTTATTGAAAACTCGTTGGACAAAGGAAAGCAAGTCGATGCAATTTATATTGACTTTGAAAAGGCATTTGACAGACTTAATCTCAATGTATTACTAGGTAAATTAAATCACCATCACTTCTCTCTGTCTTTGATTAGGTTCATGCGCTCTTATCTAACTAATCGCAGATAGTCTGTTCTATTTAAGGAACACAAATCTGATGAATATACAGCACCGTCATGAGTCCCACAAGGCTCGAATCTTGGACCCTTGTTATTCCTTTTGTTCATTAATGGCCTACCGCAATTCTTACCAGATAATGAAAACGTGCTATTTGCGGATGACCTCAATTACATGCTAAAATTAATTCCATGAAGATGCCATAACATAACATAACATAAGATGCCATAGCATAGTTTAGGCAACTTTACTAACTGGTGCGTTATCAATCAACTTGCAATTAATACGAAATTTTATCATTCCTGAAGTACAAATAAAACGATTTATGGATTTAATTGTTAAATTCAAAAGTAGGCCCGACGTAGTTAAAAAATCTTGGTGTACGTTTGATATGAAATTATCTTTTAACAGACGCATAAAAGAATATTACAAATGAAGCTTTTAAAATTCTAGCATTTGTAATAAGAATGGGAAGAAAATTTAACAACGTTTCTACCTTAGAGAAAATGTACTGTGCTTATATTCATTAGAGCAAAGACGTAGCATTTCTTAGAAAAATAATTCAAAATGGCTTATACTGCACAGACTTGGTATAATTGTTACAGTTTCGTGTCCCGTCATTAAAAGCTCGCGTAGATACCACTGGTCTCTTCCACTGCAAAAAGGCAAGGACGATATAATGATGAAATCATCAATCTGGAGAATATGTAACTAGCTACAATGAAATGTGTAGAACTTCCATCAAATTGGATATATGTGATATGTCTTTGTCTTCGAACGTATTTAAAAATATTGTAATACAAATGTCTTTAAATGAACATTTTAAATATCGACACTCTACTTGAGTTGCAAAGCTTGTTGTGTTGACAATAAATATATAAATAAAATAAAATATAGACAGTACATATAAACATTTTATTTTTGTTTTCTATCTTCCATAGTATAATTTTCTCCGGCAAGGGGGAGAGGAAAGCGCCCCCTTGCTCCCCCTAATTGGCGCCCTTGCCTGTGGTTCATATTCTCAAATAATGACTTTGATAATGACTTCACACTGACTGTATAGAACTTCATTAAGACTCGCCTTAGGCTCACGTTTGCCGTATCAACTATTTAACAATGAATCGGCAACTACTTGCAATAAATTCGTACTGTACTGTTTATTTTACTCATATTCGTCCGCGCTCGTCTGGATTTCCAAATTTCAGAGAGTGATTAAGATTATTGTTTTCCTTTATTTTTGTTTCTAATTTGATAACTTTCGTGTTTCTTTCCCTCGTAACTTGTTCTTTGTCAGCACTTGCAACATGCAACGAAGAATTGTTCTCTGGTTGTCAAAAATATTGTATGTAAATATTCTCACAACCATCACCCAGATAGCACAGTAAACTTGCATGTTCAGAGATACAGAGAACGGGGTTGTAGAATGTCGTTAAAATTCACTTCCTACACCTCCACTTTAGCTTATAGCCTGGGAGCTGTTATTGATGAAAAGGGCAAACGTTATCATCATGATACATCCACCATGAGGAAAAGGTACCAGGGACATTGGGATCCTATCACGAGGGGCATTACCTGTTTCATTGCAGGTTTTTATGCTAATTATTAAAATGGTTGTAGTTCACAATGATATATATTGTAACCAATTGAATTTACGAGTGATGTATTATATATGTGAAATAATGACAGCATTTTCGTGTCTGTACATTCTTATTGTATTTTTTTGAGTGTAAAAATAAATATATTATGTTATCAGATAATTCAGCATTGGGCACACCCGTAAGCTGAGTACCTGTTTACAGGATATTCATTCATGCCGATGAAATGTAAAAGCTATACGTGTTAGGTTATTTGGTGACAATTTCGTACTAAGCGTACCAGATTTAGTAAAGAACACCTACTATTATCAATGTTACACGGTGAAAGGTTAAATTTATTGACTAGTGTAGTTTCCAATGAAATTTAAATCATTCTCAACAACTTTGCAAAATTTCGTTAAAATGGGAAAGGATCAGGGCAACATCTTCGAGATTTGGCTTGGATTGATCTAATGGAGAGGAATATTCTTATGAAAATATGCATAGTTTAAGAATGTGGAAAACAAATACATTGTTTGACACTAATATAGGAAACTGGTTCAGTTGAATATCAATTTTAACTAGCATAATACTGGAAGCCTCCAGTCAATGTTTCTGAAAGAAAGGAAAAGAAAGAAAAATTACTTGAACTGTTCTTAACGTTTTACTAATTTCCACTTATTTAAATAAACTTATAAGAACTATTTGCTATTAAGGAAATAGAAACGAGGTAATATTTTGTTTCCAAGTTAACCAATTACTAAGACATTACATTATGAACAGTTATTTGATAGTATGATAAATATCATATTAAAATTAATTTCGTGAACACGTTTCATTAACTATTCTAGGCTTGCGAATAAGTCCAGTATTATTATATTATTTTCTTATTGACGTTGAGCAAGTCTATTTTATTGTAATTTAATGTTAATTGCTTTGGAGTTCTTTCAATATAGTCCATTATTTTATAATACAGTTGTAAAATATATAATGGCTTCTTAATATACTTTCATTTCAGTGAAAGTGAAAACAATTATCAACCCCTAGAGTTCAAGATTCAAAGGTTCAATTTGAACATAAATATAAACAGAATCTCTAAGTACATGTTCAATATGGAGCTTGATGTATAACAAATTCTTTTATTGATACGGAGTGCAATCTTCCCATCCATATCGCAAACCAAGATAGCACTTCGTTCTTTAAGACATAACGTTCTTTTTCTTCTTAGCAACAGAATTCCGTCTCACGTTTCTCGCTACAAAAGACTTGTAAACGCTTTTCCTGCTTCTTTGCTGATTCTGCCAATTTCTTGTTTTCTCCCCTCTGGCCTACCTTGCGTAACCCGAATTTACGGATGAGGAAGAAGGGAATGCGAATAGAATTTTCCTTGCCTCAGGTTCCGTTTGATCTTTAAGCCGCCTTTAAAAGTCTTCTCTCTAATATGGCAATGTGTGTTTGTGTGTGTATGTGTGTAGGATTAATATTGCAATGTGTGTGTGAGAGTGGTATTGAACACCAGAGATTTTTATGCCTGACCTCGTCCTTCAGCGCAAGCAACCGTTATGATACGTACCGATACAGATATTAATCATTTTGGTATGTGAATGGCTTTGGAGATGTTCCTTCTTCGAAATGCAGATGTGGAATATTCATCTTTTACATTTCTTTCGTTCATCAACTTCTCAGTCATATATTAAAGAACACTCTTTCATTTACAGGTATAATTTTTGTTCTGAAGTAACAAGTGTTCACTACACTTCTACTTAGAATAAGATGTTAAGAATGACTAAAATGTTAGGTTGTGTGTGCGTGTGTGTGTGTGTGTGTGTGTGTGTCTGTGTGTGAGAGAGAGAGAGAGAGAGAGAGAGAGAGAGAGAGAGACCGAGAGAGATAAAGAGAGAGATGAGAAGTTACACCAGTAAAACGAAGGGTAAAATCTAAGTCAGATATTTAGATTACTTATAAATCTAGTACTTATTCAATTTGCAGTCTGCCAAACTTATTTCACTTGTATCATGTATTTATGACCAACGCTTATTCTATTGTCTAGAATTATTTCTTATTTCATTTGTTTTAATATTGTTTCTTTGTATATTTTTATCAGTACAAGAACCCCTTCGGAGTAAGGGGATGATTGACGCAAAAATTATACTCACAAAAGTTACATCCATTTTGCGAGTAACTTTCTTTGTGTCACTTTGGCAGAATTACTTCCTTTGTAATAAAATTAAGAGACTTAGTATCCTCCCTTCCCCATAGTAACACAAAGAAAGTCACTCGCAAAATGGATATCATTTCTTTTGTGAGTAGAATTTTTGCGTCACTCTTCCCTTTACTCCGAACGGTTTCTTGTATTGATATCACTTATTTTGTAAGGCTGCATATTAAAAAAAACAATTCATAGTCTTCATACGAAAGGTCGATTTCGGGCCATGTTAGGCACCGCATCTCGAAAACGATAACACCTATCAAACAAATAAGCATTAATTTGCCTCTATGAGGCTCGCAATTGACCCCCACAACCACCTGGTGCCAATCATTTTTTGCTAAAGCAAAAAGACAGACAGAATGACAGAGGCTCTTTTCTATTATTTGTGAAAATTCTCTGATTGGGTAAAAAGTCATAACTTTTGATCATCTTCACCGATTTTGACGTGTGATACACTGTTTGAAAAGTATTGAAGCATAGATTACGATTCCGCAAGTCTAGGTCGCCTATATGATCTGGAGTCAGAGCTATCACCAGAAATGTGGAATTCTGATTTTTTTAAACCGCCCTAGGGGGTCCCAGGGAGGTCTTACCTATCATTTTTTTTTCTGTAACTTAGTATGGCAAAGAACTTTCAAATGCAAGTTCAAGCATCAAAATTGAGCTTATAGTTCGCTAGATCCGAAATTAGCTGTATAGATGTGAGTGCCGCTAACAGACTCGTTTCTTAGCGCCACTCGAGGAACTACCGTTCTTCGTGATATGCGAAAGAAGAATGATTTCGTATATTCAGAACACTTGAAATGAAATTACACATTGCTCAAGAAATATATAAAATCTATAAATAAATTATAATGCGTTATAAAATAATTTCTTTGTAAAAGCTTATATTCATGCCCGATGGCCACATATGTGAATATAATTATTAGTGAAAGATATCCTCATGAATAATAAATAAACGCTGAAAGGTTGAAGATAATATATTTTGTACTTGTAAAGTTATAAATAATTTACTATATGCAAGTTTTGCAGCATACTTAGCGTTATATAAAGCACTGATATACGACAATATCCATAGAATTCTGTCTCGGAAGAGACGCTTGTATGGACAGTATGTGCAGAGATTGATACAAAATGTTTTTGCAAATAGTAATATTAGGATGTTACCTAGACGATGCTTGAGATTAGTTGATTCTTAGCCAGACTAGATACAAAAATGTAATGTCATGTGCAAAATGGCATAATAAAAAGCTGTATTGTAGGTGCAGTGTAACGGCACTTGGACTCATGTATCCAAACTGAGAGATTCCTACCCTTGATTATCGGGGATGTTTCTCAATAAAACAGCTATTCATGAGGCATGTTAATCTTGCTTTTTATTGATCAGTAAGTAATATTAGCATTGTGGTATACCAACTGTCGTACCCTTGATTCTCGGTTATCTTACTATATATGTGAGCTGAATAATCAAAGCTTTGGACCTAAGTGTAAAAGCAAAGTTAAATTTGCAGCTATAAGCCGAGCTTAACCCAAGACGACCCTGTGAGGACGCCTTATAGCAGTAGCTTCTGAAGTGACAGGGTGTTCACAAAAAAAGTGGAATTTCGTATCATAGGACCAATTTGCATAGCACCATCCGTTACAACTTATAAAATTAAGAAAAAAACTATGAACAGAAAAAGGTGCCAGAAATTAGACACAGTACAATATTCTCAATAGAATGTGAATTCGGACTTCTATAGATCAAACAGTGCGGAAAAATATTTCAGAACAAGCATATATGCCTGAAAGAACTTGTGAAGTGGAAACTAGCACAGTGCACTTTAGAACACCAGCATATAATTACATATAAGTCCACAGAGGTTGTAGGAAAACTCATATCACTAACAGACATTAGTCAAAGGAACATATAATTAAAAACACCTCCTTAATGTGCGGGGGAGGAGTGCTTAAAATTAAACAGTACGTCGGAAGCCATTCTTCAGTAATATTTACCAAGACAAGTCAGACGTCACCCGGTATTGTCTCACAAATCCCATTTGAACTCTTAATTTCAATCATATGTTTATAAAATGCCTCATTATCACTTTGCTCAGACGATGAGGAAACTCATAGTTGTTGTAGCGTAAGTATTTAAAAATAAAAATCTGGATTTAAAACCAAGAAAGTTTTAAATCCGTAATTCTTTACGATCACTATTTTTCATCTTCACCGCAAGGATCTGTAGCTACTGTATATAAAAGCTTACTAAGAAAGTAAAGGAGATACGTTAAAACTTGTCTCACTATTGAAGGATGAATGTAATTGATTCATTTCAGTTTTTAACTCTCCTCTTACGAATTTATTCTTTTTCTCTCTCTCGCTCGCTCTCTGTGTCTCTTCAAATTTTGACTGTGAAAATGATAAGACTACGTATAATTTTTGGGTGATAAGTGTTTTGTAAAATGTCAGTAGTCACTGAAGCAAACAATTTAATAATGTACAGTCAAAGCAATATTTGATACTCAAATGAAAAAAATATTTTTTTCTATATTATTTAGAAATTTCAGTGAGAATTGTTTTGTTGCATCTCAGGACAAACGGAAATGAAGGATATATGTGTGGATGAAAGCTTGCCCAGCATTTATTATGAATGTGACACAACGATACACAAGGGATCGGGATATAATACGTTGTTTATGTCATGAAATTAACATAAATTGAGTATTAAATATTTCAAGAAATTAATCTCTGGGTACTTTTGCATGTAAACGAATTAAGGCACAGAAAAGCATATGAAGAAACTTGATTTTCTTCGGGTAAGATGAATATTAATAATTTAAAATTAACGCTTAGTTATTGATCATTGGACTTAGCTCTATACAGATTTATCTAATAACGAGAGTATATATTTACTGCATATGTGATCATACAATGCTAAAACATAACAGACGCATGACGTTTTAGGTATTGATTTTTAACCCAGTGCAATTATCTGAATTTGAGCCACTTATTTCAAAGGTCAACTTGTTAATTTATGTGCGTTACAAATTATGAAAATCAGTATATAGTACTATTTACAAAAAAGTAGCTTTGAGCTGAATTGGAAGTACTGTTTTATATATAGCAATTATGTTTACGAATATGAGTACGAAGTTTAGTCGGTATAATATTATGACAGTTTCAACTGATTTCCTTTAATCGTTTTGCATATATCCCTGTTTCAAGTGAGATCTTGCATTACTTTCTACTCATTATTACTCTTTCATATTTTTGCTCTCTTTCCTATGCTTTTGGCTCTTGGCCGCTAAAAAGTTGAATTTATCATTTATTTCACTCCCCTATCTATTGGACGTAGTGGTTAGGAAACGAAATTATCAATTTGAAAAGTTACCTCGTGAAAGTATCAAAAGCATATTAAGGTATAATACTTGTGATATCTTATTGTACACTACGACGTTTTGCCTTTGATGGCTGGAACAGCTGCTTCTCTTCGGCTTCATTCTCTTTGTTAAGATGTTCAGTAGCATCTTCATATTAAAACCCAAGTTGAACTTCTCTGTTGGTGCATCCTTGCCTTGAACATATACAAAAACATTTCAGGATTTGATATATTTCATTGGATTCATAACCACTACTGCAGTTACAACAAGCTAAGAAGATAGTCTGCGGCCGGATTTCTCATAAAGGGGATCTGATCTCTTTCTCAAAACTTTATTTTAAATCACTTACAATTGTATATTCATACACCTGAGTCGAACTCCAACTTTCCCAATTGTAAAGCATTATTGGCAGAATAACCATTCTGATAATAACAGTTTGTGCATTATTGATATTAATCACGATGTTAGGAGTTCCTGCACTGAATACAAAGCACGAGTTACCGATGCTAACCGACTTATTTATTCCCTGACCCAGTTTTTGCTTGTTACATATACTCCCAAGTATTACAACTTTTTATTTTCTTCATGATTTCATTTATAATAGGTATATTTATATTTCCTTCTTTCTCTGCATTTCGATATATTATCATATTCTGTTCTCTCTACGCTCTACTATAAGGCAATTTCTCTGCATGCTCCTGCTGGAACATTGGTGTTTCTTCGCAAAGATTCTATGTCTTCGTATTATATCTACATCATTCACGTTAGCAAACAGCTGGTTCGCTCCATTCTGTATTAGTCCTCTTTCGTTTTTTTAAATAAAGGTAGCCAATAAATGTGTGTCGGATTTTGATCCTAAAAAGTGAAACGAGATAACACAAACTAAGATGTGCCTGGAAAGTTAGAAATAGTCAATCAGCAGCAATGACCTGTCTCTAACGGTTGGACAGACCATGGATCAGACGATAGTAAAGTGAACCTAAAAAAATCATCCAGTATATGTATAATCTGGTCGACAGTTCGGAACAATTAACATTTCTACAATTCAAAAGGACTGGTACCAGTGTTTTTTTCACACAATCACAATTGTTTCGAGCACATAGTTGAACTGATTGTCAAGATAGATGACAGTACTTCATAATGCATACCTAGAGCAATATACGAATCACAAAACATAATATTCTGTTAATGCAATTTTAGCTGTGATTGCTTGTTGGGATGCTTATTTGGTGCCAACCAATAACGGGACATGGAGCATCGTAAAAATAAAATGTTTCTGATAGCAGGTAAGCACTCTACTCAGCGATTCCCTGATGTAACAGAAAAGAAACACACAATTTCTTTTCACTTTTTACTTCCTACTGTGTCACGTTTTACAGTCAACTCATGTCGTACACTTCGTCCCACTTTATCCACTTCGTTCCGTGATTTCCAACTACTTCATGTACGTATACTTTTAAGCGTGTTGCCGGGACATTACCAAAACTTTGTAACATGTTGGCAGTAACGAGATTCCGCGGTAATTATTACAGTCTACTCCGTACTCCATACAGCATTTATTAACTTATGTAGGTGCTTGACTAGTGACGTTCTTCTGCTTTAATAAATTAGAGTGGTACTTTGTTACATCCTTATGATTTTCAATATTTTAATTTTAATTTTCAATTTAAATCAAGATCTCGTTAGATGTAATTAATTATCCATGGTTCTGTGGTGTAGCTTTCAATTTGTTCTCTTCTACGGTTGTATACATCAAGACTATAGAGTTCTTATGTTTTTGTCTTAGTAGTTTCGTATATGTTCTGAATTTTGGAAATGTTTAACTTGAAATTGTAACCATGGAGCGATTATCTTGAATTGAGCTTTCACTTTGAGTACAATTGGAATAATAGGCGAAACTAAGGCACTTCGTAAAACTTTGAAAATGTTAATAAAACACGATATTCTCAGCTTACAAAAGTTGCAATTGTTTCTTTATAATCTACACATAATGCGTATTGTGAACAGTATGTTGTCAGTTTTGCTCTGCATTTAGACGCAGGTTGCAGCAATTAGCTTGATAATTAAAAAGGATTAATTTGTTTTAGCAGACTTTCCCTATTTATCCTACTATTCCTAATATATCAGGATATTTTCATAGCGCTAAAAGTCAGAATATAGGTGTACATTACAGCTGCAACGTGTAATTTGTGAAGTTAAATTAGTTACGTTTATGAAGACAATAGTGTTAATTCTGTAAAAAGTTGTAATAATATACGGCGGTCAGGTAAGACAGCCGTGGTTCCCTAATGCTTCGTGGTAAAAGTTTACAAACAGTGACCTAAGGTTAAAATTAATGAAGACATGGTTCTTCGAACTGTTAAGAAAAACTATATTTAGAATCTCGGCGTCGTTTTTTGTGTCATTCTAAGGTCGCGAACTTACCGGTATAGAATAAGTTCCTAAGTAAATGGTTGAAATTATTGAATTTCAACATTTCGAAGATACGTCCTCTATGTCCAACTCGGTTTCTGCATAGAAAATTCCAAGATTGAGGAGGATTTAAGCAAATATGAAATCATACAACATTTTCTGGAGGAGTTGATTGAAGATAAATATAATAATGTTATTGGATTACTTCAGAATTTCGAAAATAGAGTCACTTACCTTGGCTGCATTGTAGCTCTCAAATTGCTATTCTATCTTGAATTGTTGAATAAAACAATTCAAGGGAGGAGTGGTAATCTGTCAGGACTTCTCAAATGTGTGTAATCGATCTCAAGTACCATTAGTGACTTGCGTTCTAAAAAAAATTCTTTGTTATTTACGAATTGCCAGAAAAAAAGAAAGAGTTTAATCTTCTTCCAGTAACCCTTCCGAGACTGAATCAACCGCAGAAAAGACTTACAGGACCTCAACCTGTTCGTGAACATAAATCTACCGAAGACGGCTACAGAAAAGAAAAACTACGAAATAATTGACTCAGCTATTTTGGGATTAAAGAATAAATTCGACCAACCAGGAACTAAGCAAGCACTATTGATGGAAAATGTGTTGCTACCGGGAGAGAACTGCGGAGATATGAAGTTATATCCGGAAATTTACACTTCATCTTAGATTCAGAGTTGAGATTGTTTCTGAAGGATATAAAGATTGCCCGTATTAATAAAGCAGTGATTATTTTCCGTGAAATGAGCCTTGAATAAACATTTTTAGTTTCAAATGTGGGTTCGCTTTTTCGACTACTGTTGGTTTTACCAAATTCAAGATTGAAGCAGAAAGAAGTTTCAGTGATTTTCCCCACTTAAAAACTTATTTACGTTTTACCGTGACACAGAGGAGACTTAATCATGTGGAAGTTTGTTACACTCATCAAGACCTTTTAGATAGTGATGACAACAAAAATGTTGCTGCGATTTTCGTTTCGAAAAGTGAAAGGGGAAGGACACAGTTCGGTACTGGCCACTGAGAAATGAAATTTATAACTTCGAGCTGACTGCCGTTTCAACTTTCGATACGTAAGTGAGAGAAATAAGTTAAATTATATCAGGACTCGAAAATGTACCGTTTGTCTATACTGATTCTTGATCAGGAATTTTCAGTACTGCAATATAACCAAAGAGGATTATCAGGCTTTATACAGTTAGTTAATTATTCGTTGCGGTTACTCTGTTCTTTATAGCTTAAAGCGTTATTCATTTATTTCATTGACCGTTGCTATAAACAGCTTAAGGTTTGAATCAGACTTCTGATTGATGGATGGTTGTTAGCGATACATAACTGCTAGGTCCGTAGTATATGGACGTACATACCGTACGTTTTCGGTGAGTCCATTTAATGTTCCTATCGACTTACTTTAGATGGAGAAATAGTTTGAAAAGGTGTAGGATGTCAAATACGGACTATCAGTATAAGACTAATAAATCAATTCGACACCACTTCGAAAAATAGGATCTAACGTTCCCAAGGTATATGTGAAACCTCGACTGAACGATAAATACAATAAATATAAAGATATATATATACCTTAACATCTGTAGCATATCCAATCTTTAAGTATACCGAATTTGGCGCAGTCGGTAGCATTGGTGTTGTGTAGTTGAATTACAAGAATACTCAACATGTTCAACAGAGTGTATTTTTTGTTGCAACTGATAAGGTTCAGAATAGAATTCAACCTGAAAAATACGATTAACAATTTCAAGGCTGCCAGAAACAGGAAAAACAAGCTTATGTTCACAAATACTCAGCAGAAAAGCGAAGAAACTTCAAATGAAGAATTTCAGGTAGCTGATGAATTTTAAGAGATAAAGACTGTTTGCGGAATGCCAGCGATAATCAAACATTGCAGTGATTTTTACAAACTAAAACAGAAAACAACGCAGGATATTTTGGAATTTGTAACATCTGTTAAAATACAGGCGTGTTTGTGTTGTTTTAGTGATATGTTGGAAAAACAGATTTTTGGTAAAGTGATTATAGGCTTAAATAATCTACACCGCCAAACCTTTCTAGCAGACTAGGTGAATACACAAACAGTTCTTCACTGTGTAATCAAATTGAATAAAATAAGTTCACCAAGACAACAAAAAGCGCATGCAAACAAACGTACAAGGTGTGGATTGTTACATAAAATCCCAAACAGGTGTCCTGCGTTTCATACTACGTGTAATCTGTGTCAAAAGAGAACTCACTGGGCTCGTATGTGTTTCCAAAGAAGGAAACCCCGCTGCCAGTGAATGTGAACAAACGGTTATTAAACAAAGACCACAACCAGAAATTCAATAAGATGTGAAAATAAAGGACGATTCTACTATCAGCCATGTCATGGACTCAACACTATCTGAGAAGTTTGAACATTCCATTACATAAAATCAGCGTTCAAACATATCAACATGGTTTAGTTCATAAATGTATACAAATATTAAAACAGAAACATAAAGATGTAAACACGTAAGTTACAATGCAAGGCGATACGAAAAGTAAAGGTGACGATAAATGTCCATCTGAGTTTGCGCTGATTACGTCTATTTTTGAAAATGGTTACAGCTCTCTTCTTCAATTGACTGAATTAAACAAACGTAAGAAAAGATCTTCAGATAATGCGCGATGATAATAAATGTCAATTATGTCAGGAGTTGGATAAAGGAATCAAAGATAACTCCAACTACAATGCTTCGGACATTATGTGTGTTTATCTTAAAACAATTACAAACGTGTATTTCATACTTGAACAGTTCCGGGGTTGGAACAGTGGAACAGTTCTCGAGTGGAACCGGATCTATCAGTTTTTACGTTGTATTTTCAACTCATTCTAACATTATCAACATGTATATCTGTATTCATTCGAAGGAACGAGTCGGAACCATATCTGTTCATTACCTTAGATCAGATATTATCTTATTGGCGTGATGTGAAGTTATTTCATTCATTCGAATTTTATTTAGAAAAACAAATTGTGTTACAAACATGACAAACGAGTAATTTTTACGTACACCATAACAGATGTTTGTTCTGTATTAGAGGTAAACATCGGATCAAATAACGTTCTACAACGATAAAATTATCATATTTACTTTGTTGTTTATCTTTATGCAGCAGCAAAACGAGACTATGATTTTGAATCAAAATATGATTTGATAGACTGAAAGGCAAAAGTAATTCAACTAAAATAGTATTTTTGTGTAATAAGATATGAGAATTAAACAATTTTTTGTTACTGTGATGTAACAATTATCAATAATTGTGCAATATATTCCTGCTCTAGGTGCTCTCAGGTAAATACAACGACATTATGTGAAGTTATATATCAGGCAGCTTACAGTAAGATTAGGTCAAATACGTTTAGACAAGGTCAGATAATATTTTTAAGAAAAGGGAGTTGAGTACAGTACTGGCAAATAGGATTATCAGGTTTTATACAATTAATTAGTTATTGATTGAGGCTACTCTCTTCTTTATAGTATAGAGCATTATTCATTTATTTCATTGACCGTTGCTATGAACAACTTAAGCTTAGAATCTGGCTTCTGATTGGGTGATAGTTTTTAGAGACACATAACTGCTAGGTCCGTAATATATGGACGTACATACCGTACGTTTTCGGTGAGTCCATTTAGTGTACATATCACTTACTGTAGATGGAAAACCAGTTTGTAAATGTGTTAGAATGCCACATACAAACTTAGTGTAAGACCAATTAATCAATTCGACACTACTTCGCCAAATAGGATGTAACGTTCCCAAGGTATATGTCGAGCCTCGACTAAATGATCAATACAATAAAGATGTTGTCTTCATATATATGTCTTTCAATGTAACAGCATCTGAGAATAATATATTAGTTTATATATATAGGGTGTATCAGACCACCCGTGCCAGGCATTTATCTCGACTCGTAGTGCACGTAGGCACTTCAAACAAGAAAATCCAATCACCAAAGCGTATGTAAGGAATCAAATGGTGATGCTTTCATGTCCAGTGGCGTGGCGAGAATATCTCCAGGGGGGTCAACTGCAAAATTTCAAATTGAAAGGGATACAAATTGATATGCTTTGGAATCTTTATTGAAAAAGAAACAGCTTCTACAGGAAACACATGTCGTGAAATACGACGGTTTGGCATATAAGTCTGTTATTAGCTAACTCGTCATCGAACAAGGAGGCTATTGCATTGAAGCAGTCCTCCGTAATGATCGGAGCGGGTAAACGGTAAGCGATATCAAAACAATTTGTTTAGATTCGGACGCAGCATGGTCGAAATGTGTGCAAGGGACACCTTTTTCGATCATGTGGCCACTATTCAGAACGTTACGAATTGGCTTAGAGCGTTTATCGCTCTTTATGATCGTGTGTGTTATTGAAACGTTATTACAGAACAACAGTTTGAGTTGGCAATGACTCCAAAAGAACTGGACTAGAACATAGAAATAGAAATGTATGAGGTATCACATAGCACATGCTCTATCAGATAGTACTGTTGTTGAAAACTCTTTACAGCATTCAATATGAAACGTTACGACATATCTCGTGTATGTATCAACAAACAGAAACAAGAGTACAGGACAGTACGTTTAAATGCCGCGGTCGGAACCAATAGAAAACAGAAAAACAGAGAAAAACACACTTTGGTTGTAAGTAAAGCTACGTATGTAACAATTGTGGATGTAAAGTCTGAGCAATAAATCATTCAAACAAACCTAAAAGTTCAAACTTATGAAAGCACTGCCACTCTCCGAGACTTCGTAACTCACACTCACTTGTGTAAACATTGTAATAGAAATCACTGTTCGGAACTCCTTGCACATATAATTGTTCCAGAAATGTACAAATAAACAAACTGAAGATAAGAAAGAAAATACATAACGTGAACTACAAGTTCTGCACATTCTCGTCATGGACTCAACATTACCTGAGAACTTTGAGCATCCCATAACACAAAATCATAATGAACAGTTCATCGGAACCATATTCCAAGTAGAATATAATCATACAGCCGTGCAAACAGAACAACATGGTTTAGTTAATAAAATTATACAAACATTAAAACAGATACATTTAGATGTAAGCACGTGACTTACAATGCAAGGCGATACGAAAAATAAACATGACGATAAATGTTTCAGTCCAATTTAGTTTACGCTGATTACTTCTTTTTCGAAATTGGTTACAGCTCTCTTCTTAAATTGCCTGAATTCAACAAGCGAAAGAAAATATGTCTTAAGTTAACGCGTAATGATAAAGAATGTCAACTGTGTCAGGAGTTTTATAAACTAATCAAAGATAACTCCACTTACATTGCTTCCGACATTATGTTTGTTTAGTTTAAAAACGATCACAAACGTGTATTTCATGCTTGAACAGTTCCGGGGTTGGAACAGTGGAACGGTTCTCGGGTGGAACGGTTCTCGGGTGGAACCGGATCTATCAGTTTTTGCGTTGTATTTTCAACTCATTTTAACATTATCAATATGAATGTCTGTATTCAATCGAACGAACGAATGGTAACCATATCTGTTCATTACTTTAGATCAGATATTATCTCATCGGCGTGATGTGAAGTTATTTCATTCAATAGAATTTTATTTAGAACGTTTTCGAACTAAACAAAAGCAACTGTGTAAGCAATTAACAAACTGTGTTACAAACATTATTGCAGTTTTTTTTTGTATCGGACGCAGAAGATTCAGGAGATAGAGGACAAGGAAAACGGAAAGACAAATATAGATGGCAGAGAGTTTTTTTTTCTAATTTGGATGTATTTTTAAATTACAGATTTTATCTCTTGATTGAAACTTAAAACTGAATAACATTGTGATACAATATGCAAAATGCTGGTTGTCTCAAAGTAATTAATGTACTTACTTTCATTTATGTTATTAGCTGAGAATTCATAATGACTAAGTTATTTGATGTACCGAGCTATGTAAAAACCTTAACTTGGTAATGTTGTTGTTACAATTTCTATTGTGGGTTTAGAGTCTTCGACTGTGAAATATTTTATTAAAGTTCTTGTCAACGAAGTACCCTGTTTTCTTACAACTGTTGAAATTAACTGCTAGAGGGAAAGCAATTTCCTGTAGGCCGGTGTTATATAATATAGATAAGTTTGTCTCACCTATGTACGGAAGTCTAGGCCCATACAAGCTTGGCATCTTAGCTTCCAAACGCTTACATCAATGATATCTTCTATGTCTCGGAACGGACGAACCTACCTAGAGAAGAATCTTGTGTGCTGAACTAGGGGTAAACTCAACAAAGTAATAATCCCCATCAACATTACGTGATGTTATAGATCAGGTAGCTTAGAGTAAGGTTAGGTTAAATACTTTTAAAAGGTCAGGTTATATACATATATACAGCAATAATATATTTGGAAAAACATACAATAATATATATGGAAAAGAGAGGTGAGCACAATATAGGCAAATAGCATTATCAGGTTTTATAAAGTTAATTAATTATCGTTTGTGGCTACTCTGTTTTTTTATAGTTTAGAGCGTCATTATATTATTTCATTGACCGTTGTTATGAACAGCTTAAGGTTAGAATCCGATTTCTAATTGGTCGATAGTTATTAGCAACATACTACGGCTACGTTCATAGTATACATACACGCCCATACCGTACGTTCTCGGTGAGTCCATTTAAGGATCATATCGTCTAACTGTAGATGGAGAACCGGTTTGTAAATGTGTGTAGGATGTCACATACGGACTATTAGTATAAGACAAATTAATCAATATTAATGAGTGAAAAGTATGTGACTGGATCGGGGATCAAACCCGGGACCTTTGGGTTACCATCCCAATGCGCTACCAACTGCGCCACCCAGTCGACCCACTTCCCAATCACACACCTTCCACTCCCGGGTTCGATCCCCCGTCCAGTCACATTCTTTTCACTCTTTAATATCAATTATATCTGTACCTACAGAGCCTTGATGTACAAAAAAATTGGAAGTTGCCTCCATTTCAACTTTGGAAACAAATTAATTAATTCGACACCACTTCGCCAAATAGGATCTAATGTTCCCAAGGTGTATGTCAAGCCTCGACTGAATGATCAATACAATAAAGATGTTGTCTTCATGTGTATGCCCTTCAATGGAGCATTATCAGAGATAATTAGATTAGTTGTTTATATTTATACTTTAACTTTTCTAGCATATCTTTAAGTACAGCGAGTACCACTGTAAACGACTTGGATTTCCTTTATAACATATGTACACCGTGTTTCTAATAATGCAGGAAAATAATTTCGTGTCACCTTGAAGAAAATAATACAGAAGACGGATATTTAATTTAAATACTTGGGAACCACATCGGTCGATCATAAAATTCGAGTGGGTTGTCCCTTTAACAGCCTCGTGAAAGAAAATATTACTAGAAACTGAGTAAACGGAGAAATAAAGAGAAGATGTAGTCTTGTGAATATTGATCGTGAAATACATATTAAATGTTGGTGTGAGCCAGCCATCTAAGTAATAAAGTTATATTTCTACGAGTTTGAGGGTTAATATATTGCTCTCTATGAGAACATTGATAACCACATAACGAATAATTATGAAAGAGCAAACGACGTTGTTTCTACAAAGGATAATATTATTGTGTAAAGTTCCTTGAGATTTCTTTTTATTTGATTACTCTGATGTACTGAATTTCAATATTGGAAATCATAACTAAAGATATCTAATTGACCCACAACATTCTCCTGATATGGCATGTATGTTATCTATCTATCTATCTATCTATCTATCTATCTATCTATCTATCTATCGTGACGTCATCAGCAAGAGATTCATTTACATATCGGTCTCTTCTTTTTGGCGACGTTAGTGTGTTTTCTTTTGACAGTATACTTTCTTTTAGTGTCTAACATTTCTATGAATATACCAGCAATGTAATAGTGCAATCGGTGTGTCCAGTTTCGCTATCTATAGCAAGCATTTGCTATTTTTGTGAAGTTGTGCTTCGTTGTTTACTTCGCGTGGATCATCATGGACGCGCGGAGTGATACAAGTGGTGCACCGACAGGTTTTCAAGCTACTGGAAGTCATGCAGGTTCTTCAAATATATTGTCTCAAAAACCATCACCTCATCAATCTAACACTGTCTTATTGAATGATAAACAATCTACTGTAAGTACTGTACCGAACAAAAACTTAGCAATCGTTTGTGACGCTATAGTAGGTTTAAATTTGGAGGACTATTTACTTGGAATCGCTCAAGTTATCGGCCCAGAAAATATTACTCACGCATCGAGAATTGCCGGGAGCAGGGTGTGTGTGTATATTGCTACTCCTACCTTGTTGGACAAACTGTTGGATCACGGGGCCTTTACAGTCAATGATGACATTTTTGTTCCCTTACGAAAATATGTTCAATCTGCTACGAAGGTGATTTTATCGCATGTATTGCCAGACATACCAGACACGGTGTTAAGTGCAGCTTTGGCTCCTTATGGTAAAATTGTTAGTCCTTTTAAGCAGATCTCTATCGGTATGCAACATCAATCACTATCGCACATCAAACCTTTTCGAAGATTAGTGTATATTTTGTTTGCAAAACCTGAAACAGTTCCTGGCTCTATTCCCATTACGTATGAAGGAACACATTACACAGTCTTTATTTGCAGTGACGAAATGAAATGTTATGTATGTAATCAAGTTGGGCACTCCCGCCGGTTCTGCCAGTGAAAAGCGAACTCTCTATCAACCACTACGAGTAAGCAGCAAGTTTCTCATGGTAGCACACAAAACGAAAAACAAAAGACAGTTTCTTTCGCGACTTCTGAAGCACAGTCTTACTCAGTTGTTGCAAACGCCAAGGTTAACGAAACAACTTTCCCTTCCCTCCCTCCTCCTCTTTCCCTGATAGCTAAGACCTTGAACGAAAAGACAAAACAACAACCAGTTTCTCCTCAATTGACGAAGTTAGAATCTCCTATTGTGCAAGGAAGACAACTTATTTCTTCCGTGGCCCCTCCAGAGTCTTCTGAGTCAAGTGAAATTTTGTCTGTCTGTCCGACAGAAGAAGCTACCGAACTTACCACTGTTTCACAGCATGAATCAAATTCTGCCTTAATTCCTTTTCATTCAGAATCTGTTTCTATTCTTAATCAATCTCAAGCCTCCCCTGAAGATAAAGTTTCGGATCTTTCATCTCCACCGTTTGCACACCCAGGGATGTCATCCCAAGAACCCAAACCTGACGATCCTATAGATTTATCTTCACATCTTTCTTCGAGTGGAAGAGTAAGGAAGAAAAGACCTAGCTCTCCCACCCCTATAGACAGTTCC
>JAGDQP010014582.1:21762-44780 GCA_022664845.1 Lepisma saccharinum | reverse complement strand
ACACCCTCTGGACAAGATATTTACGAGACGAGACAGCCTAAATCTCGTCTCCTTGGCAACACTAGGCATACTGAAAATACCGAAATATCGATATACCGAACAGTATCATTATACTGAACAGTATAGGAATATGAAAATACCGAATTATTCTGAAATTCTTAAAAAATGAATACCAATGGCTTATATAGAATTAGTAGCATGGCAGAGCTAAAACACCGAACCGCTATAGCTCAGTGGTAGAGCGTTTTCGTAGCATTCTGGAGGTCGCGGGTCCGATCCTAGCGACCGACCATCCTGAGGATTTTCAGTTTTTTCCACAGTCACACCAGGAAAATGCCGGGATGGCGCCTTCAATATAGGCCCTGATCGACACCTTTCCGAATCCTTTCCCCTCCCCTATTATAGCCTGAGCCTTAGATGCCTAAAGACTGTAAATAAAATTCAAAGGCAAAGCACTTTAAATAAACGTGTGTTTTCCGACTTTTAGATCATACACTTATTCTTATGAATTAAAGTTTTGGCCACTGCGCCCGTCTTTATGGACCAAAGCACTTTTAATGATGCTATCTGGTGGTTCCCTGATGAAGTTTGGTCCAAAAAGCAGTTTGAAGCATCGATAGGTTTACTTGTAAGAATATTCCTGAAACTCTAACCTAGAATATTTTTTTAATATTCTAAGAAGTATATTCTAGAAGTATCCTTATTTGATCCCAAATATTGTTCTCATATTGTGGATCTGAATAGGATATCCTATTCTGTGTGGTTATTTTATTGTTAAAAAAATGAAATTACTGTTTTCATGAATTAGATCGCGGCACAGTCACTTCCAATGACCTAAAATATCTCTTCGTTCTGTGTCTAGACCCAAGGAACACGGATGCAAAATTCGGTGGAAATCAATGCGCTCATGTAGATTTGTATCGTGTTCAAACACACAGATATTAGATATTGTATACACTGTAGATTAACGCTTTCTATATATGAATACTGGCGTATTTAGACACTACTTTTGCATTACACTTTTTTCTTCACTTACATATGAAATTACCGTAGCCGCACAGTAATTTCTGACAACCTAGTTAGTGATGCTAAGGGGCAATTACATTAGTGACTCCTGGTTTTCACATGTTCCGACCAGGGATGTATCTAGTTGGTTTTGGCAGTGGTCCACAGACTGCCGGGAGGTGGTTCAAAGTGTGTGTGAATATGAAATTTACATTAAACATATATAATTACGGCGTATACCCATCTCAATTTTTTAGGCATCACCGTGTACCCACCTAAAATTTATAAAATACGCAGGTATATGGCGTAGTAAGCGAAAGGTTTCGTTAGAAGCGAAGCGTATACCCACCTAAAATTGTAGCATTCCATCCCTGTATCGAGTAGTAGTTACTTCTATAGCATTCTATCAAATGTATCCAAATTATCATAAAAGGAGTAAGAGCTTTCGAAATGGGCCACGTTTTGCATGTGATAGCCTGTTTTTCCTCTTTGTTGAACTTGTTCAAATATTTTTTTCTCACTGTAGCTAAGACAGAAGCTTTTGGAACCATGCCTGTCGAGTTCGAGAACCGAGAATTAAAAGAAGAAATACAATACCTGTCCATTAAAAGCAGTAGCGCGGCGGAAGGATGAGCCGGACAGAAGGAGAATAACATTTGGAAAAGCTGAATAACATAGCATAGCATAGACTAACTAACATAGCTCTGCATAGACTAACATTAGTATCTGTTATTTCCCAAGTTTATTTTCTAGTGACTGCAGAAACTTTGTTCTTATTAGTTAGAACATAATATGCTTTAGTGAACTTTTGAACGTTATACAAACATAGTTAAATTCTGTAATAGCTGGGGCCTGGGGAAGCCTTCATAATGGCTATATAAATAAATAATAATAAATCACAGCCATATTCAATCCACTTGTGGATGAGGCCTTTCCCCGAAGGGAGTTGGTCTACTGCTCCCACGCTGACCAGACGGGTTGGGAGAGGAAAGCCGAAGCTCTCACTGTCATCGCCACTGTCTTTTATTCACAGTAGCTCCCCAATTGTCCTCACGATGCTGTGTCAACTCCAAATTTTTTAATCCCCCTCCCCCGGAAATCTAACCCGGGACCGCTCGCACTGAAGTCGAGCGCGCTACCGATTAGGCTACGCAGGAGCTCAATGACTATATGTATACTATTATATGTGTATTTTTATGAATATACAATATTTGGCCAAATCTGAATTTAATTGTATTAAGATCATCATATGTGCCTTCTTAGACCCTTATCTTGCACCAAAACACATATCTGAATGGGCCCCCCAAAGTTACATAGAAACCGGTGCCCTTGCCCATTCGGGATAGTCTCACAGATCCACATGAGGAGTTGTTAGGAACTAATCAGACCGCTCCATCTATGTTTTTGACCAAACTTTGCAGACATGTAGCCCAATATCAGAGATAGTTACATGCAATATTTGGGCCGAGGTTGCAAGGATATGCCTCCCTAGGCAAGGATATACCACTTTCGATTTTTACATGTCAGGTTGATGGGAGCGTGTTTACGAGGGACACTCACCAGGTTACAGAGTCCAATATTGATGAAAATTCGTTTGTAGGTACACTGCCTAGGTGTACCATCAAAACCAAAATTATAGGTGCTATGGTTAACAAATAACAACAAGGGGACCCGAGAAAGATTAAACGTAGAGAGCCAGTAAATCTATAACAGAGTTTAAAAAAAAAACACACCTTTTCATTTACAAACTGTTAAATATATTGGGGTGAACCAAAAGTTCGTGCGTTTTTTAATTAATATTTCCAAACTAAATTGTACAAAAACAAAACATGATCAAGTTTCAAAGTAAAGGCCATTTGATTCTATTGTCTGAAGCTATCGGCGAGTTGTTCGATCCCGCGGTGGTACCACTCCTTGTTCTTAGAGGCGAAAAACTCGTAGCACCCGTTTTCGACCTCGCCCAGATTGTTGAATTCGCGTCCGCGAAGGAAGTGTGCTATGGAGTGAAAATGGTGATAGATGGCGCTAGGTCCGGACTGTATGCTGCGTGTGGTAGAAGATCAATCGCGTCGAGTTCTTTGATCGTTTCCTTAGTTTATCTGGTGTTGTGTGATTTTGCGTTGTCTTGTTGCAGAAGTACTCGCTTTCGACTCGCTGGGTATTTCCGACGCAACGCTGCGGACATTCGGTCGAGTTGTGCACGATGATACGATTGTTTGGAACAAGTTCAAAGTGGATTTGATACCGCACGCACAATAAAGTCTTCCTGGAGAACCGGTCTCGTTTGGATACCGGTTCCGCCATTTTCCCGGGATTTAGCCACTTTTTTTTGCTTGTCTGGGGTGCTGAAATAAACCCACTTCTCATCGCAAGTCACAATTCGGCGGATTTACCAGCAATTTTAGGCATGTGTCTACACGATTTTGAGCTTTTTCCCTTAAATCATGCGGCACTTCTCGACAGCGCCTGTTGACCTTTCCAAGAGCGTGAAGGTGCCGAACAACTTATGTTTGTGGAATATTGAGTTCAGCCGACATTCTGCGAGTACTGGTTGACGAATTGGCTTCGACGGCTTCACGGATGGCTTCAGTATTCACAGTCATAGGACGACCCACACGTGGCTCATCTCTGAGGTCTGTGTGTTCTTCATTGAACTTTTTGAACCATTTTTGTGCTCCACGAACTGAGACGACCTCTTCTCCTTCCACTTCGCATATTTTCTTTGCCGCTTCAGTAGCTTTAAACTTTTGCTTCCAGTAATGACGTAACAATACTCGAATTTCAAACTTCTCCATGATTTTAGTGAAACGAAAAAAATTAAATGATCAATTAATTAATTGTAGCTAACTAGTAAATATGAAAGAGCTTTTCAAAAGCTACAAATTATACGTATATAACACTTGCATATAAAGTAATTTTATTGACTTCAAAAAATTGCACAAACTGAAACAACACACACAACGCACGAACTTTTGGTTCACCCCAATATATAAATCAAATGGCTATTAATGGATACTGGACAGGAGGCGATACATGCTGGAGAGTATAACGACAACGACCGCCATCTTCAGTCTGATTCATTTTTTTAAAATTGCAAGTGGGTCAAGTGATATATAAATATATTTAACAGTTTGTAAAACAAAAGACTTTTTCGTACTCTGTTATCGATTTACTGGCTCTCTACGTTTCATCTCTCTCGGGTCCCCTTGTCGTTATTTGTTGACCATAGCACCTATAATTGTGGCTGTAATTAGGCACTGTTCCTGCATATGAATTTGCATCAACATCAGGCTCTGTAACTTGGTGGGTTTATCTCATAAAATACACTCCCATTGACTTCACATATATAACTCGAAAGTAGCATATCTTTGCCCCGGGTGCCTATCCTTGACCCAAATTTTGCAGGACACTTGATATTGGCATATATGTCTGGAAAGTTTGGTCAAAATTCCAGAGTGAGCGGTCGGGTCAGTTCTTCGTCAGGCCGAATTGATTATGATGATAATGGGAGAATAGGTGGAATAAGGAAAGTGGTAGCAGACGGGGCAACCCCGAGAAAACCCATGCGCGCGGTGTTTGTTCACCACAAAGCCCACATGGCACAAGCTGGGATCGAATAAAGGACTCCACACACTAGAGATAAGCACTCTACCATTGAGCCACCACGGCCCGAACAGGGTCTGAATTGCTGCTCAACCTTCCCAGTCACTTGGCCATCCGAAACACCAACCACCCGACTATAACAGACGGAATTCCCAGTCCTTGTGATTCAGGTTGTAACGTCACGAACTTCTGATCGGCAATGGGTTGGGACCCCATGGTCAACTATTCTGACAGGTTTTCCACGGTTTCTCCTCAGTTTCACCAGGGAAATGCTGTAATGTAGAAAGCGAACCTTAACAAATGTTTTACTAAACTCGAATACTTCCTTGTATTACAATATCACAAAGTGTTGTAGATTTTAAATAGCATTATTATTCTAGTTATAATGACAGTCGTGATTGCATTCTAACAATCTAAAATGCAATGGTTTTCATTGATATTTATAACCTAACCTAACCTATAATATTAACCATAGCCACCTAACATTGCTCCTTGTTTACATAAGTAAAGAGCTCTTGAAGTATCTCATTCGATATACATTTAATTATTCTTTCAATTGTTGACACGTACAGGTGATTTCGTTCCCCTGTCATGTCCATTGCATTTTCATGATGGAAGATAACCTTTCCACGCAGCATTAGGTTTAGGAGCACCAAAGATGAATTCAGTCACAGAAACCAGCACAAATAGACGTCCCGAAAGCATTTTTCGGGATAGTTAATTATTTAATTCAAAACCGGGACTGTCCCGGAAAACCTGGACGTCTGGCAACCGTAGGTTTATATGCCCTAAATTTATCATCTCTCTGATGGATGACGTTTCTCAATAAGCTTTAGGAAACAAGGAAGGGCTAATAGAAGCAGCCATATCCTTTGTTTAGGTACCATGCTCTCATTATCCTCCTGAAAATAAAGCTTACTGTGGAAAATCTCAACCAGTATCAGAATTACTAGAACTCGAACTTGCTTTCCTTTTAAGATCAAACCGAAGTTCTGAATTGTAGTTTTATTGTTCATTTTACTATTTTGTACGGGAATTTGACAATAATTTTGAACGAAAACACACATTGACATCAGGAGGAAAGGTCTTGTATAATACAAGAATACTTTAGGTATTTTTCTTACACATGGCCCCGTATCTTCGCCATTCGCATTACTTGTCACATTTATGAAGCAGTTTCTACTACTTCCAGTTCGATTTAGGAAATAACTGCGCACTTTTTTGCATTTGCTATGACATAGGCAGTATCTTTTTCCAGATAATATCCTGCTTTCTCTGGACACCGAGTGACCTTGTCCGTGTTAGGCCCACCTTTCCAGCATGTTATATGATCCCAAGTGCAATTGATGCTTCTGTGTAATGTATAAAATGTTTCATCATATTGTACAGTAACGGAAATATGTACTGCAAGAGTCTAGCAGTTATTTAGTATATGGTGTAGCGTTTAGTTTTTTACCTTATATTTATGGACTAGATAGGCACCCTTTAGACTAAGCCTGCCATACCTGTTCCTCAGACATGTCAGGGATTCTTAATTATAACTGCCTGCCTGGCCGATAATAATTTAAATACAAAGCTAACTGTTAGTTTTTATTCTACTCCCGCAGTACATATTTCAGTGACTGAACGAGAAATTTATATTTGCCTCCGAACTTTAGTTATTATGTAACAACAAAGATTGTGGCTCTCTCAATTATGACATTCGATATTTAAATGTACTGTGTAGTACCTTTTGTGGGCACTGTATTATAGAATTGAGCTCTATGTTAACCAGTAACTTTTTTTTCAGGGGCAGTACAACTACGATTTCCAGATATTCAGACTAGCGACATAATCAGACGAATTGGAAGATTGTTAACAAGTGCACGTGATTGGGATGGTTATAGAAGCAACCGCAAGACTAAAGAACATGATGTGCAGGCCTAGATAATTCTTGTATATAAAAACAGGGAAATATAGCTATGTTATTTTGCAGAACTTAATTTTATTTGTTTGCAATACAGTCCTTAAACCATAGTACTAACAGTGTATTGTGCTTTCTATATGTGATGCCGAAAATGGAAAGGGACCATTTGTCGAAAAACAACATTTTACAGGAGAGACGAAATTTGAATATTATATTATTTGCGTTTTATCTTATTTTTTAAAATAAAGAACATTTAAGTAATGTTTTCGTTTCTGAAATACGGAGGATTTGTAAATAGGATGTAGTTTTGTGTTTAGCAAAGTTTATTCTTTTTTTTTTTCAAAACTCCTCTTTCCGTAAATTACAATCAAATTTGCATAACTCAGTCAAATTTTAAGACATTTTTATAACTTTGGCGGCAAATTGTTAGGAATTATGTTGTCAATATAAAAAGTTCATAAATCAAATTTGACAATTTCCGACAAATGGTCCTTTTTATTTTCCACATCACAATTATATGAGTTAACCAGTTGCAAACATCGTCATTTCCGTTCCCAAAGTTGTCAAACGTCCCGAAACCTATATACCTGTACAAGCAGTAGGGAATATTTGAATTGTCACAAATGTAATATATACAGAGACGCCGTGGCTCAGTGGTAGAGCGTTGGCATAGCATTCGAGAGGTCATGGGCTCGATCCTGGCAGCCGATTATTCTAACTGAGGTTTTTCTAGGGACTAAGGTGGATCGGAATTCGTCTGCCAGGTAGCAAGATTAAACATTTAGGCACGAGGGAGATCTAGATGGGCCGACATTGATTTACCTGGGACCAACGTTGATCTAAACGGATTCGCATGGGGCCAACACAGATCGACATTTACAACTATGTGGATTGACATCGTTTTCCCGATGTGGGCCAATCTGGGCAAAATGTTTCCCTTTCTGCGTCGATCGATGTTGATCCCACCAAAAAATCCCATGTAGATCGGCATCGGCCTACTGGGGTGCGTTGTTATAGAACAGGTCGTAAACTACATTATGAAGTCTATCGCATTATTAACATTTTAATTAATTACAGTGCATCCGTGTCTACTTTAATTTCACCGAGTCCACTATTCGCAACGCGCGCTTCTCCTACCGAGACACCGTAACATATAACATTGTGAGATACCGATCAACTAAGATATAATCAAAATATAAGATCTACCTCATAATCTTCGCACCGTAACATAACTTCTTAATGTACACAACGGGGAAGAAAGAGAGGAATTTAAATTCATAGCGCAGAACCGTGGATTCCCGAACCTATCGAGATCGAAATGTCGGTAAAGAAATTGAAAAAATTTCAAATCGCCAGGAGCAGATGATATTCCAGCCGAATTAATTAAAGCAGGAGGAACGGCACTAATCAAGGAACTACATAAATTGACAAGTGCTATATGGAGATTTTTTTTTGTATTTAAGGGGCCCTCCTTTCCACCCCTGTCTCTTTGCACAAGATGAGTTGTGCACTTCCAAGGACGTGCATCACGAACATCTTTGTTATCCTCGTCTTTGGGCAGGCTTGTCCCTAGAGGTTCTTGGATTGCCGGAGTTCCGATCTTCCAAGAATCTCCTGTGTTCCTTAGACATCAGGTGTTGTGGGACGAACTTTTGACCAGGCGGCCGGAATGTTCTCCTGGTCTAAGTTCCTATATTTTGGAACTTTTGATTAGGAATCTGCTATATCCTAATTTTA
Organism: Lepisma saccharinum; assembly: GCA_022664845.1. Taxonomy (NCBI): domain Eukaryota; kingdom Metazoa; phylum Arthropoda; class Insecta; order Zygentoma; family Lepismatidae; genus Lepisma; species Lepisma saccharinum. The sequence continues at coordinate 36,529 of JAGDQP010014582.1, read as the reverse complement.
TTATAAACACAAACAATTACAACACATAAAATACGTCACAGGACATAACAGGACATAACAGGACAACACAAACATGGACTTTATTGGCTTCTTCTTATGGCCGCTTCTTCTTTTATCTGTAACGAGAAGGATAGGATAAGGATAGGTGCGCGTGGGTTGGGTTGAGTGTCCCACAAAGTTTTTGTCACCCTCCTTTCCTTATTGTTGCATGTATCTCCTTCTTGTCAGATATTGTATTTCTTCATCATCTCATACTAGTAGTCTCCTTCTCCTACAGAAATGGGGTTGTTGTTGTTGTTGTTGTTGTTTACGTGGCTTATGGATTAACACTCAGCACTCTTAATCTAACTTCAACACTTTTGAGATTCCCTCTTCTTGGCCCTCCCTATCTCTCTTCTTGTAATCACTTTGCACTTCACACACACACACACACTCACTTATTTCGTGACCAGTTCCCCATGTATCGCTTCTTTTCTGGTTTCCAAAAAAGTCAGCGTTTTTTTTTTAAAGAATAATGATTATTATCTTAATTTACTTCCAGATCTTCCTTCACCACACTTATATATCACATTCACACACTGTAAGCGTCTCTTGAGACAGGGTTCCGCCCCAAGGCGCTCTCTTGCCCCTGGATTCCAGCGGCTACACTTGTACACAAGAATATATCTTTATTCAATATTAGTTTTTCATTGTTTTTGGTATAAATTGTTTTATTTACTGTTGACGCGGATGCACGTTCGCGGCTGCCCGAGCTATTGTGCCACGTTCCCATCTTCTGTCTCTACCTTCCTTGTCGCGCAGGGCGGTCTACGCCATTTAGGATTTTTTTCTTATTGAAATTCGAAATGTTGTTAGTTAGCTCCGTGAGGACCGTCACCAGTTCCGGTGTTCGCAGAACCTCCGTGACGGGCGTCTCCCCCAGGAGCTTTATTTCTTCACTAGCTATATTTTCTGTTTCTCTGCAATACAATGTTACGTGCTCTGGCGTCGCCACCGTCCTGCATATATGGCACATGTCTTCCACTATATGCATTAGATGTAATTTTTGATGAAAGGGGCCGTGACCAGTTAGAAAATGCAGCAGTCCACCGATAATCTCCAGCTCCATATCCAGTCGTTCCCCGACATCCGGGAAAAAGCCGAATAGCCTCCTGCCCTTCTCCGACGCATCCCAGAGCTCCTGCCACGCCACGTTGTTATGATGGTATCAATGTCCGCTTTGTTTTCTGCTGGTCTATGTAGTATTCTAGTAACTTTATCCTGGTTGCCTCTTTTTAACCAGTACGTTGCGCCCAACTTTTTTACTTGACGATGCATAGGTGGGACAGCCAGAGCAACCTAAAGGGCCTCTACTGATGTTGTTCTGTAGGCACCTGATAGGCGCAATAACAGCTGTCTTTGCGACCTATCTATTATTTGCCTTTGTCGGATGTCATCTAGACTGTGGCTCCAAACGCTGGATGCATATCCTACAATAGATCTCACAATGACATCGTGGTAAGTTCTTATTATTTTAATTGGAATTTTTAGCTCGTTTGTTGCGATTCTTACCAATTTGTGTGATATTTTTATTGCTTTGTTCTTAATTAGGGTTGTATGTTGTCTAAAATTTAATTTTTCGTCCAATGTTAATCCTAGATATTTTACATGCCTCTCTCTTTTTATTGTCTTATTATGCACTTTGATAATTGGAGCTCTATTGAAATTTAGATTTCCCTTAAATAGTACGTATTTTGTCTTATCCGATGATATTGTTAGTTTATTTTCTTTACACCACGATGTCATTCTATTAATCATTTCGTTTGCCTTAGTTTGCAACTCCAGGCGACTGCTACCTTTGATCACAACCACCAGGTCGTCGGCATATCCCACCACTCTTTCAACTTGGCACATACCATCTAGCACTTCCAGACACGACTGGAAGGCTAAGTCCCAGAATTCCGAGCCCAACACCGAACCCTGCGGGCAACCCTTAGTTGGCGTTTTAGCCACGACGCCGTCTGCTGTTTCTACCTTTATTATTCTGTTTACAAAGTAGTTCTCAACGACTTTCCACAGTTTACTATGCAATTTGATTTTCTTTAATTCCTCAAATATTGCAGGCCACTATAAGTTATCGAACGCTCCCATGATGTCGAAGAATATTCCAATTATATATTTACAGTTGCCACTTTTTTACATGTAGATGCTATTGCACAACTCATTGATCGCGTCCTCCGTAGATTTTTCTGGACGAAATCCGAATTGCAATCTGCAATTTACTAGATCTTTCCTATTTTCATTTATTTTCGTTGCTAGTATTATCTCGAAAATTTTGCTAATAGCATTAAGCAAACAAATCGGTCTATATGACTTGGGATTTTGTTTATCTTTGTCCTCTCCTTTAAGTAATATTATTAAATTGGCTTCTTTCCATGGGTCAGGAAACACCTCTTGGTTTATACATTCATTAAATAACCTGGTTAGATATGGAATCCATATGTCTGAATTTATTTTAAATATTTAATTTTTTACATGGTCTGGACCTGGAGCCTTTTTTTGGTTTAAGATTTTTCAATATTTGTTCAATTTGTTCGTTCGTAACATTTAGCTCATCCGGATCTTCCGCCTCACAATGTGGAGGAGTATTTGCATTCTCCTTAGTTCTTCTATTTCCCTCGTTGTCGACCTGGATACAGTCATCGGGAAAAAGTTTGTTGTATAGTAGTTCTTTCGTGCTTTTCCAATTTGTGGTATTTTGGCCTCGGTCGTCCTTCAGTGTGTTTAATGAGCTTTTAACCCTTAATTTAGACATAATTTTGTATGGCATGCCCCAGAGATCCTGGTTAAGGTTGCTCTCCACAAATTTATTCCATGTTTTCTTCTTGGTGTCCTTGAGTTCTTTCTCGAATTGTTGCTTAATACTCCTGTAGTTCTGCAATCTTCTTGTTCCAGGAATGTGGTCTCCTGCCGCCCTATAACTCTTTCTGCTAGCCTTGAGTTTTCTTTTAAGATTATCCAATTCTTTGTCCAGAATGGTTACCTGTTGTTGTTGATGTTTTTTTATTATTGGAGTTAATTTTTTTATGGCGTTTCTTATGGCTTCTTCTATATTGTTTGTTAAGTCTGTTAGATTGCAATCTGGTTCTATCTGTGGAAGCAACAACCTTTTTCAAATTTCTGCTTATTTAATTTGTTTACATTATAGTTGAAGTTGTTATTTAGATCTAGTTGTTCATTATTGGTTTGATTCCTTTCTATATCTATTTCTTTCTATATCCATTATTGGTTTGATTCCTTTCTATAAAGCGGACGGCGCCGTGGGCGCTAGTAGTTGCATGTTCATCAATAATCCAATCAAATATGCTATTACAAATATACCCCTTTGTTAACGTTTGTTAACAAATATACCCCCTTTGCTATATGGAGAAAGGAGGAGCTCCCAAAAGAATGGAAAACCTCAATAATAGTTCCGATTTACAAAAAAGGCAATAAGTTGAACTGTCATAATTACCGCGGAATGTCGTTACTTCCAACCTGTTACAAAGTATTAAGTAATATTCTGTTAACACGCCTAAGTGTATACGTAGATGAAATAATTGGAGATCACCAATGTGGATTTAGAAGAAATAGATCCACGTTTTACCAGATTTTCGTTTTGAGACAAATTTTGGAGAAGAAATGTGAATACAATGGGACGGTTCACCAGCTTAAATTCATTGATTTTAAGAAAGCATGATTCTATCAAAAGGGAAAAGTTAAACAGTATCCTGATACGATTTGGAATCCCGAAGAAACTGGTTTAAGTAGTGAAGATGTGTCTCAGCGACCCCATAAGCAGAGTACGGATAGGTAATATGTCAGATAGTTTCAAGATTCGCAACGGACTGAAACAAGACGATGCCTTATCACCACCGCTGTTTAACTTTGCATTAGAATATGCGATTTTAAAAATTAAAGGGGACAAAAAGGGACTATCATTGAATGGTTTTAATCAATTGCTCGTATACGCGGATGATGTAGATTTAATAGGGGACGATATAGATGCACTACAAACCAACACCGATGTCTTAGTAGGAGCGTGCGATGAGTTAGGTCTACAGGTAAACATAGAGTAAACAAAATACATGATAACAAGTCGAAACACAGGGAATGAAGGAAATAAAAACATAATAATTAGGGATGAAGTCATAGAGAAAGTAAACAAATTTAAATACTTCGGAGCATACGTAACAAGCAAAAATGAGGTCACGGAAGAAATAAAAAGTCGCTTAGTATCGGGGAACGCATGTTTCTATTCAGTCCAAAAACTTCTAACATCGCGATTAATATAAAGGAAATTGAAATTAAAAATATACAGAACGGTTATTCTGCCGGTAATACTTTACGGTTGCGAAAGTTGAAGTACGACCCTAGCAGATGAAAATAAATTACGTGTGTTTGAAAATAAGGTTTTGAGAAAGATATACAGGCCAAAACGGGACGAGATGACTGGAGAGTGGAGGAGACTGCATAATGAAGAACTCCACGGACTGTACGATTCACCAGATGTTGTAAAAATAATGAAATCGCGACAATTAAGGTAGGTAGGCCATGTAGCTCGGATGGGGAAAAACGAAGATTGTATTCTATCTTGGTTAGAAGGCCGGATGGAAAGAGATCATTGGGGAGACCGAGATATCGACATATCGTTGGGAGGACAATTTTAGAATATATCTTCGAGAAGTAGGTGTTTGTGGTGACAACTGGCTTGATGTTGCTCAGGATAGAATCCAATGGCGAACGTTTTTTATTGCGGCAATGAACTTGCGATTTCCATAAGCCATAGAGATAGTTATTACTAGCCTAAACCAATCTAATCTTCCTTATCTAAAATCACTAATGCATAAAATAGTTCACTTAGCTTCATTCAATCTGGTGGTATTTTAAGAAGACAAACATTGGTAACATTTCTTTAGCTGTAAAAATAGCTCATGGTTAAATCCTTTGCTTTCTAAACAATTACCACAGTGACATCGGTTCGAGTTCTGTTCGGGTTAGGCATTTTTGCTACTAGTCAACAAGACAATAGTAACTTCCCATCGTCAAATAACAAAAGTATAGAATTTGCAACTAAGCCGTTTTACGTATTACTTCAAACTGAGCGTTACCTTAAAAAAACTTGTAAAAAGACAAAGTAGTGAAGAATTGGAACCAATGAATGAGACACATAGTGGGTCGGTCAGAATATTGAAAACGTGGCCAAAATTCGAAATTTCGGTCAATGTGAACAAAAATCTGTATATTAGGGTTTTTGACCGGGTTAATTACGAATTTGACATTAAAATTTAAAAAATTGAAATGATGGCCTACCAAATCAGAAAAAATAGAATTAACGGGACAAAAATCAGTATACTAGTAATTTTGACCATGCTAATTACGAATTTTACATCAAAATTGGAAAATTCAGAAAGGCTTTATTATTTAAAAAAAACAAGAAGAAAAGGTTAGAAATAGTATAGAGAAGAAACCCGATCAAATTTATACGAAGTTTTTAATCTTGTAATTCTTGTATTTCTTCTTCTCCCCCATTTTTACGGATAGCTGCTTTTTCACTCTCAACCGCATATGAATAATTGCCGAATCTCCATCCAAGTCGTTTTCATCATTGCTATCGTCGTCTGTATCGTCATCCGAATCGTGATCTGGAACAACGTTAACTTCTGATGTTATACATTATACATACGTCTACATACAAGTTCACTGTGGGGCTTTTCCCCTCATCCTCCCGTTAATTAACACACTGCTTATTTATTCACTTATTTTATTTATATGTAAGAAAATGTATTGGAAAAACGTCTGTATGTTTTTATTTTATTGCAAAAAAACTAATTTTTATTACATTTACAATTATTTATTAAAATATATATTAATAAACATTAATACGGCACGAAAATATCGTAAAAGTATCAGTTTCAAACGTTATACTGGATTAGAACGAACATGTGATAGGATAGTATATCCCGGCATCGCCTGTCTTTTTCTAAGTTATGCGTCGAATCCTTGAAGAGAGAGAATTATCTTCCTCTCCGTCACGCACCCAGAAGTTGATTTCGAGGGCTATCCAAAGTCTGTCTGGGTGTGAAATTTACGTAAAATGCCTAAAATTCTGCCAAAAATGATACTAATTTCACAAAATATCTGAATTTTGTGGAGGGGATGTGGACCCTCCTCTGTGTACGTCCCTGCTTCCTCTTGTCCTTTGTCCTCTCCTGCATTATGCTACAGATATCGTTAAAGAACGATGCACATAAATCTCGGTAGTTACCCACTCCGCAACATTGCGGACTATCAAGATGACAGTTACCGATGATTTTGCAGACGCGATTTTCGGTATGCACAAAAAAAAACTCGTTAAGTTGGAACGCGTTTATGCCTGGAGTCTGCAACAGCATTACCTGCTCACATCTTGATTTAATTAATTTCATTATCGAAATATATTGTATTTTTGTGATAAGTGTTCCTTTAATATTAAAGGAAAATAGGGCGCAACTAATCTACAATATGTTACGCTACAATCCATTCATTTGTGTTGGTTATTATATATTTTTTTCTATAACTATTCACGTGTAACTGTTTTGGATTTGTACATTTATGCTCACAAGATGACAGCAAACAAAATCTGAATTGAATTGAAAAAGGTTTTATTTAAGCGGGCGAGGTTCAGTCTAGAACCCCCCCCCCCCCCAAATCGGCCTTTTGGGCCCACCGAAAAAAATAATGTTAGAACGTTGAGTTTGAGTACCATGCAAAAGTTATAGAATATTACGTTATGTTTGTTCGTCCGATACACAGCCGGATCAAAAAATATCTAGCCGGGACCCGAAAAATGTTAATTTTGAAAACGGACGATTTTTAAAAAAGAAAATTGAGTTTGAGTACCGTGCAAAAGTTGTAGAATATTATGTTATGTTTATTCGCCGAAACACATCCGGATCAAAAAATATCTAGCCGGGCCCCGGAGCCCGAGAAAATTTTGGTTTGAAAACGGCTAAAAACGTCTAATGGCCCAAACCAGCCATATTTGACATGACTTCATTGCGTACCAATGCACAAATTTTCATAACTACTAAAACCTCAACATGTGGAAACTGGTATATTTTTATTATTTGTTTTGCGAAAGACAATTGGACCCTTTAGGGGTACAGCGGCCATGTTAAATATTGTTTTAGGACAGCCACATTTGGCATGGTTTTATTTCGTCCCAATGCACAACTTTTGATGACTACTCGAACCCCAATATCTGAAAAAAAAAATCGGCTCACCCTACTACACAAACACTCGTACAATGAACAAAATAATGTAGAACACATTACCTTACTTTACCATCACCAGACGTCCCCATTCTTTTCTGTTTCTTGTCTTTTTTCTGTCTATCCTTGAAGTTCCACTGCCTCTAGATCTTTCAATACTTCATCCAGCCATCTAGATTTTGGTCTGCCCTTTTACTTACTGAGAGTATCCTTTCATGTAGTATTTTCTTAGTCTGTCTGCCTCCATCCTAATTACATGGCCTACCCATCTTAGCCTTTGCGCCTTTATAAATCTTAGTATATCTTCATTTTCCAAGATATTATTAATTTCTTCGTTATTCCGTATTTTCCATATCCCATTCCTTTGTATTGGCACATAAATTGAACGCATTACCTTCCTTTCAAATATCCTTAAACTTGCTTCATTCTCTTTTCTTAGTATCCAAACTTCTGCCCCATATGTAACTATCACAGACTTATCAATGTTTTATAGATTTTCAGTTTTGACTTTCTGTCTATCAGTTTGCTTTTCAGCAGCTGTATATTCGCATAGTATGCTTTGTTACCTGCTTGTATACGTTCCTTGATCGTGTTTGATATGCTGTTCTGATTGTCTATTAGGAATCCCAAATATTTGAATGAGTTTGCACACTCGAATTCCCTTTTACCTATTGTTAAGTCATTTCTATTTCTTTTGCTTTCTTTAGGTGTTATTATCATGTACTTCGTTTTTTGTGTATACAATCCTATTTTATTTGCTAACTTATCTAAATTTCCTATATTCTCTTTCAGTTGATTTTCACTTCTTGAAATTATTGCTACATTATCTGCGTAAGCACAGATCTGGCTGGATTTATAGATTATTGGCCCCCTTTTATCAACTTCCTGAATTACTCTGTGTAAGGCTAAGATGAATAATATTGACCACCAAGTACTCTGCTTTACCCCTTTTGTACACATAAACTCTTCTTTTTGACGTTCTATTTGTATTTGCACCGTAGTTTCTTCTAAAGTCATTCTTACCAAACCAGTCAATTTCGCTGTTATAATATTCAAGTATTTCTGTCAACTTATGCCTTTTTACGCTATCAAAAGTCTGCTTGTAATCGATAAATAACATATGTAAATTTATTCCATACTCATAATATTTCTCTATTATCTGCCTCATGATAAATAACTGGTCTGTTGTTTCTCTGTTCTTTCTAAAGCTGCATCGGTATTTTTCCATCATGTTTTCAGTGTACTTCTTGATTCTTTCGTTAAGTATCCTTGTGAGTATTTTGTACGCAACACGTAACAGCATGATCCCTCTGTAATTTGAGCAATCTGTTCTATCGCCTTTCTTGTGTATCTTGAGTATAGGGCATCATGTTCCTACTTTCCACTGGTTTGGCATCTCTTCCTCTCGCCACATCTGTTTTACTATTTCTCCTATTTCTGCTTTTGCCTCAGGACCTGCGTACTTGATTAGTTCTGCCGTTATGCCATCTTCTGTGCTTTATGATTTTTTGTTTCTTGATTATCTCCTGTATCTCTGTCTACGATGGTGGTACTTCTTCTTGATTTTGGTCTTTCCTTTTCGTTTTCTCCTGCATCGGCCTTTCCTTTAACATTTCTATTTCAATTCTCTCTAACTCTTTTTCTTCAACCTGAGGATTCAGCTGCTCTTGGTACTGTTCTGTCCATCTTTGTAAAATTTGTTCATCTTCTCTTAACGTATGTCCACCTTTAGGCTTACATTCTACTGGTTTCGCTTGGTATGCTCTCGTCATTCTCTTAATTGCTACGTACAGTTTTCTGGTCTCGTTTTCATTACTAAGGTTCTCTATTTCTTCTTATTTAGTTCTCATCATTTTTCTTTACTTATTTTTTCATACTTTGTTCGCTTGCCTACTTTTTTCTCGATATATCTCCCAGTGTTTTCTTGTTCCTCTTTATAACATTTCCCTTCTCTCCTCATTCTTTTGTTTAATTGCTTCCCTGCACATCTCATTGAACCATATCTTCGTGTCTTTCTCTTCATAACCAATTACTTCTTCCGCTTCCTCTGTAATTATCGCCGTTAAATTATTCCATCTATCATGCACTGATGTCGCTTTCTCTTCTAATTCTTTTGCGTTTATTATATTTTTACTGCTGCTCTGTATTCTTCTTTTTCTTTCTACTTGAGCTTTACGATGTTCCAACTTTTTCCTTTTAATTCCTCTGTGAGTACGTTTTGTACATATTTCATTTCTTAGTTTTATCTCGACTAGATAATGATCTGTCTCACAGTTTGGACCTCTGTAGCTTCTAACGTCGAGTACTGATGATCAATATCTCTGGTTAGTTAGGACGTGGTCACTCCGATTTACAGTGTTGTTATCTGGTGATTTCCATGTTCCCAGATGTGGAAAGCACGTACCGGTACCTTTTACATTCATTCTATTCCTTATTGCAAACTGTGTTATAAGATTTCCGTTTCAATTGCTCTCGACGTGAAGTGAATATTTCCCGGTGACTTTAGTATGGGCATCTTCAGAGCCGACCTTAGCGTTGAAATCACCTAATAATATTACAGTGCCGTTCTTTGTCGCATACTTCTTCTAATTTATCATATAATTCTTCCTTTTGTGTCGCTTCCTTCCTTCTGTGGGCCCATAGATTGTTATGAGAGTGATGTTCCTAAATTTCCGTGTAATTCTTATCTTGTTCATTCTTTCGTTGATGGACGCATTGTAACACCCTCTTCCTTATCTGTTTTGATACCATGAATCCTGTTCCGTATAATTCTGTTTCTCTTCCGTGCCACTATAATAGAAGGAGTGCTTATTCTTGTCTATCTTCCCGCTTCCTTGCCACCGTATTTCCTGAAGAGCTATTACATCTATATTCTTCATTACTGTTTCCTCACCTATTTCTTCCATTTTGCCTGCAGTCAACATTCCACGTGACCAAAATCATGTCCTTTTTCCGATGCTTATTTCTACTTCTGTGTTACTTCTGCATTCTATTCCGAGGTTTCTGGTTTCTGAACGTTTTCTTTTTTGTGATAGGGTTGTTAGTCCTACGAGTATGCACAACCCCCAACCTGGAGGACCAGGAGTTTTCTGTCGGGGTCTTCTTCCCCTAGCCTTTGTAGATCCCTCTACTAACTGCAAGGCAGCAGTGCTGGTTTTGGTCCGCACCGAATTTCTCCGGTACCTACCATATCTAGCGGACTTTACCCTATCCGCCACCTGGGGAGGCGCCTGGTTGGAGTCCAGTAACTCCTCCAGGATGTAGAACACATGTATATTAGAAATAAAAAGGCATAAAAAAAGACATAACGTAAAAGATAGACATTATTTTACAGTAAAAATGTAGTGAGAAATTTAGTTCAAATTTCTAGGAGTTAAAAATTTATAACAAAAATATGGTAATTCTAACCCATGAGCTGGGTTGCAAAACAACAACAAAGTAAAAACACATACACCATCACAAACACTACATATAATAGACAAAATAATGTAGAACACAATAGTACATTAAGTGTATTAGAAATAAAAGTCATGAAAGTTGAGAAAATAAACAGCTAGACATTTACCGGTAAAAAAAGTCGAGCGAAATTTAGATGTACAAATTACAAACAGTGGTGTGAAATTTAGTAGTTCAAATTGCACTATGGGTATCATGTGTACTTGAGCTTACCTGTTGTTTGCGTAGTAAGTACGTATTTAATGCTTTCTATAAAAAAAATACATTAAACCTAAATAATGAAACTAGTTAATATTACTCATACTTGACTGATATAGTGCTCTATTTTATAACTTAATGTTTGAAATACAATTTGCATTTTCAGTGATCAAAATGAACCTGTAGAGTTTTGTAGGAGATAAATGATATGAATTTGTTTAATAATATAGGCACGAAAATTTAAGCATATTGTTTCATCTGAATGTTCAACACATTTATCATTTTTAATAAACACCATATTTTTTGTTCGCGTTGTTATGGGTTCTATTCTCACCGGGGTCTGTTGTGAAGTCTGTATTGGAACTCGATTTAACAAAGAGTATAAGTCCGGACATTTCAAACACTGCATCTCGTCAAAATGTTACTAGATATGTGATAAGTCTTCCCTGAGTGTGAATATTGTAGAAAGAAATGTGTCTCTCAATAACTTTATTTCGGTCCCAGTTTGAAACGAAATATATAACTTGTGAAACAAAATTGGTAATACTAATATAAATGCATTTGTTGCATAGATCAAATTTATATCAGACATTGAATCTTAAAACATTACGCAAACTCTCTTTTAATGTATTTAACTATATCCTTCCTTCGTGTTCCAAGAAATCATATACATCGAAAATTCTTTTCTACAAGTTTACGTCAGGAAATATAGTGAGCATACACAATTTCCTCTGAAGATTATAAACAAGGAGGAACCACACTTAATTTTATCTTGTTCATTATTTCTCTGTTTGAATCAAATATCATTTCCAGTATTAGAAACATGCTCATTTATTTTGCGTACATAATTCATGTACTCTTTTGTATCGTCTTCAAATTTAAAAAAATCAATTTCGACAGGTCTGACAGGCTGAGGTAGATCTCGAAGATTTTTTTTTTAATTTTAAAAAAATCAAATGTCGCCTTATATGAGCGCTATCGAGAAACTAGTTATTGATTTATAGATTAATGATCAAGGGTTTTTCAACGATACCCCACAAGACGTAGTTTTAAACATTTCGAATTTCCACCCCCACCCCCATTTGTATCTTTGGTGTCACAGTAAACTTCATAGGGAGTACCATAATTTATGTAGACAAAGTTTCCCTCTAAACTCCATAGGGGCTGATATATTTTTTTTTAAATTTCAACCCTCTCCCCCGACCACCCCTCTCCCCCTTGGGCCGATTTTGCTCATTAACGAACTTAGCCAAGCTATTTAGCCTAGAAACAACATATTAAAATTTGGTTCAAATGTCTTCAAAAATATGGCCGCTGGCGTGATCGTACCGATCTCAATAGGTAGATTTTTCTTCGAAATCTACCTTAAACACTCTTAATGACCACGTTTTTTCTTAGCAGTTCGTAATCAAAATTAATGCCTAGTAATAACATAGCCTTATTGAAAATCCTTCCAAAATCAACTTAAGTACGAACCAAAGTTATGCAAAGTTGTATAAAAGTCACAAATCATAGTGATATTTAAATTTGACCCACAAGTTATTTAAAAGTCTGGAGGAATGGGAGAAGGCAATTTGGGCATGGAGGTGGCCTTCAAGGAGAAGTGATGTGCGGCGACTCCAAGGAGTGGTTAAGGTCGTCGAGTGATGTTAGGCTGACGGCAATGAGGGGAAATGGAGGAGGCCGTCAATGCGGGAGCAATCGCAAATTCAATTGTACGATTGCAACCTGCTAGCACAAGCTGTTTATTTCGCGGTGGCAAACTACAAATTAAGTGGTTAACTATTATTAACGGTAAAAAAAAAATATTAATTTATTTTAGTCGTAATGCAATCAATCTTATTTTACTATCGCAACTTGCAATCAAAAGAAAAACTTAGTAACATAAAATTTAACGCGGCTGTTACATTCTCGACGCATCAAATCGTCTGTGTAGTTCAATTAGGATCACGGTGTAACAAAAATTCACTTAACCATTTTACTTTTCATTGTCTAATAGAATGACTTTCCGTAGAAATACTTATACAAATTAAAACACTTGCAAATTTGATACGTTTTTTGGACCAGAAAGCAAAGAATCAGGGGAAAAAAATTAACATTAGTTTTGTTAGAAAATAAAGTTGGTACCAACGTATTAAATTGGAATGTAAGTACTAAATATGCGATAAGTGAAGGAACATATTTCTGTCCTCTATTTGTTAATGGGGGTATATGTAGATTTCAATATCCCCTATGAATTTTTTCAATTGTCTTATAGATATATATTCCTCAATAAAATCCACACATTTGAATATCAACAGATTTAAAACAATTTTTTTATTTAGATTTTTCGAACTATAAACAAAACACAAGTAAACCTAAATAATGAAACTATTTAATATTACGCATAGTTGACTGCTATATTGCTTTAATGTTTATAAAGTCTTTCCTCAGTGTTAATGTTGTAGAATGAAATGTGTCTGCCAATGACTTTATTCCAGCCCAAGTTTGAAACGAAATATATCACTTGTGAAAGAAAACTTTGTAATACTAATATTAATTAATTGTTGCAGAGATCAATTACGTATATGGCATTCAATCTTAAAACATTACCCAAACATTGTTTTACTGTATTTTACTATATGGTTTTCTTACGTTCCAAGAAAACCATATACATCAAAAATTGTCTTCTACAAATGTATGTAAGGAAATATAGTAAGCATACACAATTTCCTCTGGAAATTATAACGAGGAATAATCACACTTATTTCTATCTTGTTCAGTACTTCTCTCTTTGAATCAAATATCATTTCCAGCTTTAAAATAATGCTCATTTATTTTACATACATAATTCATGTCCTCTTTTGTATCTTGTTCAAATTAAAACACTCTTAATGACAATGGCTTTTCTTAACAGTTTGCACTCAAAATTAATGTCTGGCAATAACATAGCCTTATTGAAAACTCCCTCTAAAATCAACTTGGGTACGAACGGCATTGATGGAATTGTATAAAAGTCACCAATCATAGTTAACATATGGAGTTAGTATTGATGGGGAATATAAATATGGATGTGTGAGGATTTAGTGGGGGGGGGGGGGCTTAGTTTTAATAATTGCTCATGGGCTGTGTTCTTCTGGACTTTTTTGTTTGGCTAATATTTCTTATGAATTTTAGGAAGTCGATGGTTCCTTATTAATAAGGGGATATTATCTTTTATGCCTAGTATAACGCTTTGATGATTTTTATTGAGTATTGCTAATATGTCGGCCCCTCCTACACTGAATTTGTTGGGAGAAATAAGTTTATTAAACAGTGCTATTTGGTGGTATTTTTAAAGTATGATTGGGGTCGGTTTGATATAATTTTTTAGAGATTCTTATACTTTGTATTTATATTCTTACACCGAACATGGTAAGTATTATTCTGGTCTGTATTATTGTTGAGAGGGTACTGTTCGTTAATATTATCTATTATTTCTTCATTGATTCCCCTTGTATCTTTTAATTATTTTTGTTGGGCTAAGTTTTCTATCATTTTAAATGTAATTGTTATTATGACTTAGGTAGTTTACTTAAAATTTTGGTTTGTGGTGCTAAGGAAGATCTATGATAATGATCAATGAGTCGTGATGTGAGTATATCCTATTTGTATTATTTATTTTGTGTTCCTTTCTATTTTTAGTTTTTTTACTTGTCGGATTAACTGATTTTTAATACTAGTTTGTTTATTGAATGAGAAGTTGTCAGATTTAACGGGAGTTCAATTATTATAACTATTTTATTAGTCTGGATGTCATTAATCTTTATAAGATTTGTACTATATATTTCTAGAATAGTTATTTAATATAGAGGGCAGTATAT
>JAGDQP010014582.1:0-14773 GCA_022664845.1 Lepisma saccharinum | reverse complement strand
ATTACTTTGCATTATTTTAGTTGACAAGGATTTAAGTAATATTTTTCAGGTAAGTTATTATTTACAAATTACATAAAACACGGGCGTTCAGAAGCGATATCACATAAACAGTATTGTAGAGGACATTTGCAGTTTCGCTTGTCGGTAACCGAAGCTGTTTGAAATGCACCACACCAAGTCAATTGTAGTTCGTGTTGAACAGACCGATTAAATCTCTGGTCAATTGCGTATATTTGTGTGGCCACTTGAATGGGGAAAAACTGTGTAGAAGAGAATGTCTTGATATGTGTAGTTGAAGGGATGTCACCATTGTTCACTATCCACGGACCTTGCACTTATTGTGGCTAGAGTTTAATTCGTGTAGGGCAGTTCATTTGGAACAAAGGGGTATTTTCTGATACGATCATCGTATTCCCCAAATGATCGTATCAGAAAATTAGTTTCGTGAACAACGAAAGTTCGTATTCAGGCCTGCAATTACTGGGTTGTGATACCCTACAATTAATATTTTCTGACACGAGCGTCTGCAGGAAAATAGCGAACTCCTCCATCTGGGACGGCTTAGCAGCAGCCGGAGGTAACTATGGAAAGTATTATATATCGAGTCACGATACTGCAAAAAGTGAATACCTGAAGCATTAACTGCTGCTCAGGATCTTAATAATAAAGCTGCAACTCGAAAAAGTAAAATTTTCCTTATGATAAACTGAATTTGAAATATCGATACAAGTAATGAAGAATTTCAAAAGTCCCTTTCCTTATATTTTATTTTAAACATCTTTTAAATTGTATTGCAGTTAATAACTATAACTACATTGTGTTAACTTTGTATGTCACAAATAGCATTAATAAAGTATGAAATTTTTGCAATTACTTTCTTTAGACATTGAATATTACATTTTGTACCGTATGCACTTTCTTATATAAAATATCAACAATTCAGATAGAACATATTTATATATTAAGAGGACATATCTAGAAATATAAAATAATTAATTTTGTTTACAACAATTTCATTACCTGGATGTAGTAGGATCCTGTATACCTTACATACTTTTCAGTACCGGCCACTTCCATGCTTGGTTTGAATGTTACAGAATTGTATTTTATGGTAATGGAAGTTTATTTCGAATGGGAGAGGAATTTCGTTAATTAATTTGTGCATTATAACTTTCATACGAAGGGTTGTTTAAAAAGTCTGTAGTTCGAATATATATCTTTTTGGGTTTTGAGATAGAGTATGTGGTTATTTGTTTGTTTACGTTTGTGAAGTTTTTTTCATTCTTTCAGCAGCAGAACTAGAAGTATGTTTGCTGTTACGGAATGCAAATGGACAAAATCGAGACACGTTCGACATGCGATTCACTATAGCTGCTGTTGAGCTAGTTTCGGATAGGCAAACAACTTTTGGAATTATCCCACCATAGATTCACGTTGACTAGCGAATGGTGGGAACACTCCGTAAGTTCATTGGCTAGTAGTTCAACACCAGCTAGTGAATCGACAGTTGATCCTGTCTCGATTTTATCCGTTTCTATTTCGTTACTGCAGATGTTCTACAGCTGAAAGAAGAGGAAAAAGAAACCCAGTGCCAGGCAATACACTTTTGAAACGACCCTCGTACATTCACTGTCGTTGGGCCAACAATTTGCAAACTGCGAGCCAACAGTAAACCAACGTTGGACCAACACCATTCAAGGAATGTCATGGTTGGCCCAACGTTGGCTCATGTTCGTTGGCAAACGGTAGGCCAAGCGGCCAAACATTCAGCACGCCAACCAGGTTGCCAACATTGGCCCAACCGTTTGGCCAACATTTTTTTTTGGTTTGCCCAACCGTTTGTGCTCATTGGGAGGTCGTCTAAGTTCAGGTCGAAACTGAATGCAATAATATTTTGCTTCTTGTTTGATAAGATAAGTTGCTGAGCAACACATTTGGCTGCAAACCAAGTATTATGATTAACTATTATCCTATGTTGGTCACTCTAGTGATCCTTGATTTCATTCGTGGTATAAGCCGACGAGCAGAATTGGTAGGAAAGTTATTCTTACAGTAGTTCACGGTATGATTATGGAGGTGGTTAGTGTAATAGTAATGGGAAGAAGTAGAACAATTTCTACATCAAAAATAAGAAAAAATACTGAAATTAAGAAGAAGCGAATAGGGAAGTGAATCCGAGCAGATGATTTTGGGTCAAAGTCGCATTCTAAGGGGGATATTTTTTCCCCGGTCAATGATTGTTTATATATATATATATATATATATGAGGGAGGCTAGTAATATGACAACAGTTGTGATTATTATAGTGATTATGGCGGCGGTTAGAATTATATATATTATCTATTTCATTATATATGAATTCTCTAATTGAAAGTCAGATGTATTAATTTATACTAAATATCCTCCTAGATGGAGATATACAGAAATAATCATATTACGGCTACAACATGTCAGTATCATGCTACTACTTCAAATCCAAAATGGTGGTGAGGTGAGAAGTGATATGTGTCGAAGAAGACATACTATTAGGAATGAGGAACCGATAATTACGTGAAGGCCGTGGAATCCAGTTGCTATAAAGAAAGTAGATCCACAGATAGCGTCTGAAATTGTGAATGGTGCTTCGTAATATTCAAAGGCCTGTAAGGTCGTAAAGTATAGGCCTAAACATATGGTTAAAGTTAAGGTTTGATAGTTTGTGTATGATTCGCTTCTATAAATATATGATGAGCTCAGGTTACTATGACTCCCGATGCGAGTAGAATTGCAGTATTAAGAAGTGGAACTTGCATAGTTGAAGGGTTGAATACTTACCGGGGGGACATATTATTCCAGTTTCTACTGTAGGAGATCGTCTTCCATGGAAGAAGGCTCAGAAGAAAGAAATGAAAAAGAATATTTCTGATACAATGAACAAAATTATGCCTCATCGAAGTCCAGTGGTGATTTGAATTGCGTGTAGACCTTGGAAAGTTCCTTTTCGGGAAATATCTCGTCATCATTGAATTATTGTTAGTCTAATGATTAAAAGACCTAAATAGAGTAATTCTGGGTTAAATTGATGAAATAATTTAGTTAGGCCTGTTGTGGTAACTAATGCCTGTTAGTCTTCATTTACTTGGATCTACTATTTGATTACTAGGTGATATGGGTGATTTTGGGGTGCTGATAACTGTAACTTCATTTGAGTACAGGGATGTTAATACTACAAATACGTAAGATTGAATGATTGCTACTGCGAATTCTAGTATTAATAATAGGATTTGTCTAATCATTATTAAGGAAAGAAGAGACATAGTTAGCTTGGATCTGTTCTTCCTAGTTCATAAAAGGTGCCCCGTTACTATATTTGCGATTAACCGGACTGCTAAAGTACCTGGTCGAATAGTGTTTCTAGTAATTTAAGTGCATACTATAAAAGGTATTAGGGGGTCTGGGGTTCCTGCGGGAAGAAGGTGGGTGAATATATGTTGAGTGTGATTAATTCATCCGTATAATATAAGCTTAGTCATATCGGGAGGGCAAGAGTTATTGTGAATGTTAAATGACTAGATCTTGTAAGAATGTAAGGGAAAAGTCCTATAAAGCTATTAAATATAATAAACGCAAATAAGATAATAAAAAGGAACGTTAATCCTTTACGAGTATTTTGGGGTCCTAGAATCGTTTTGAATTCCTTATGCAGGGTTGTTGTTAATACATTTCACAGAATTGTTGCTCGTGACCGTAAATCAGAATGATGTAGGGCTAAGTAATAAACTTAGGAAGGTACTAAGTCAATTAATTGATAATGATATGATTGAGGAAGTTGGGTCAAATGTTGAGAATAGGTTAGTTATCATTTTCAAGTTAAGTGTATTGATTTTTGCTTGATCGGATTTGAATTGAAGGGGTGATGTGCTAAAATATGTGATTGAGGCAAGTAATCTAGAAAAAAATAAGTAATAGTAGTCATTTTAAAGGAGATTTTGGTGGAATTAAAAATTACCATGATTTATGGTAATTTGGCTGTGACAGGGCCATGTTATATAATTTAACTAACTTTCCATTAGGTGTAATTGTTACTTTATTATATTTTGGTTTAAGAGACCAGTGCTTACATTTCAGCCACCTAATGAAGCTTCCTGAATTATGTTTGATATTCAGTTGATGAATTATTGGTGTGGGCAGGTTTCTATAATGAGTAGTATAAAGCTATGATTTTCTCCACAAATTTCTGAGCCTTGTCTAAAGAATAGGCCAGTTCGTTTTTCATTCATGCCTACTTGATTTAGACGCCCGGGGATTGCGTCTGCCTTTAGGCCTGTCCTGGTATTGCTTATGAATGGAGAACATCTGCTGCTGTAATAAATACTCGAATGTCTATATTAATTGGTAAAATTATATTAAAGTCTATATTAACTCGGTTGTCTACATGTAAAAGGCGAAAATGTTTTTTTTTATTTCATTAACTGGATTTATGTAGAAGTCAAATTCTGTGGGGGCAAAGTCTGAATATATTAGTAGCTTCAGTATCATTGATGACCAATTAATTTTAAGGTTACGGAGAGTTGGTTGATTTCATCAATTAAATAAAGAAATAGTAGTGATGGTAGGGCAATGAAAATTAACATAATTGCTGGTAGGATAGTTCAGATGGTTTCTAAGGTTTGTCCCTCTAAAAGGTACTTGTATTTGTTATGTATTGATGTATTTGTTAAACATGATAGAGATTAGTAAGTAGCCTACAAGTACTGTGATTATTACAATAATAAGTATAGTATGATCGTGGAAGAAGGTTATTTGTTGTATAATTGGGACTCTAGAATCTTGGAGGCTTAATTGGTTTTAGGTAGCCATTTCTAAGAAAGACATAATTAGTCTTATTTTCGTGGCTTAGGTCCAATGCACTTATGTCACCTTAGACACTAAATAGTTAAAAGGGGAATTTCTGCATAACTATGTTCTGCTGGGGGTAAAGTTTGATATAATTCGATTGAGGTCGGTTGTTGGTCAGGGAATAGGATGGGACGGGAACTGGCAAGTGCTTCTCAAACAATGAATACTAGTATAAGAACTGGAATAAGTGATAAGAGGGAGCCTACACTTGAGATCATATTTCATGTTAAATACGCGTCGGGATAATCAGAGTATTATCGAGGTATTCCACTTAAACCTAACAAGTGTTGTGGAAAAAATGTGATTTTGACTCCTAAGAATATTATAATGAATTGGATATTTAGTCAAGATGGGTTAAGAGATGTGCCTCTAAAAAGAGGAAATCATTGAATAATTCCTGCTATGATTGCGAATACAGCTCCTATTGAAAGTACATAATGGAAGTGGGTTACAACATAGTAGGTATCGTGTAGTACAATATCTATTGATGAGTTAGCTAATATTACTCCTGTTAAGCCGCCTTCAGTAAATAAGTAAATAAATCTTAGCGCTCAAAGAGTTGGGGGAATAGTTGATTTGTGTGCCGTGGAGAGTTGCAATTCATCTAAAGACTTTAATACCGGTTGGAACTGCAATAATTATTGTGGATGCTGTAAAATAAGCTTGTGTATCTACGTCTATTCCTACTGTTAATATGTGGTGGGCCCATACAATGAAACCAAGGAATCCAATTGCTAGGATTGCGTAAATTATACCTAAGACTCCAAATGTTTCCTTCTTGCCTCTTTCTTGAGTGACAATATGAGAAATTATTCCAAACCCTGGTAGAATTAAAATATGTACTTCTGGGTGTCCGAAGAATCAGAAGAGATGCTGGTACAAGATGGGATCTCCTCCTCCAGCTGGGTTAAAGAAAGGGGTATTATGATTTTGGTCTGTTAATAATATTGTGATAGCTTCTGCTAAAACTACTAAGGATAGTAATAAGAGAACTGCTGTGATTATGACATATCATACAAATAAAGGTACTCGTTCTATTCTTGTAGCAGTATCCGTATATTAATAACTATTGTAATAAAATTTACAGCACCTAAAATTGAGGAAACTCCGGCGAGACGAAGGGAGAAAATTGATGTCTTCCTGCGTGCGAGATTGTGTTTGATAGGAGAGGTTAGACAGTTCATCCTTTTCCCGTACCACTCTACAATTCTTCCAGTTAATAGGAATGTTAGTGATGGAGGTAAAAGTCAGAATCTTATATTATAAAGACATGGAAATGCTATGTCTGGGGCTCTTAGTATTAGAGGAACTAGTCAGTTTCCAAAGCCACCAATTATAATTGGTATAACTATAAAGAAAATTATAATGAAGGCATGAACTGTCACACAATTGTAAATTTGGTCATCTCCAATTAGGATTCCTGGGTGGACTATTTCAGCTCGGATTAGTAGTCTGAGGGATGTACCCACTATTCCTGATCATGCAGCAAAGATTAGGTATATTGTACCTTCATGATTTGTAGAAAATAGTCATCATTGCAAGTGTTGGGGAGAATAAGAAGACAGGATGACTTAAGTATTAGGTAGTAGATTGTAAATCTATGTATGGAGTTGTTGTTTCTCCTGTCAAGAGTATTAGGGACTTATAGTCAATAAATGACACTAGCTTCCAAATCTGGGGGAGCGCGTTGTGTGGTGCTAACAAGACCTAAGGGTTTGTTCTTTATAGGGGACTTTGAAAGTCACTAGTTTAATTAACTCAAGGTCTTGTTGCTTAGGCACTTAAGTTTAGATATAAGAGGGCTATTAAAAGGTCTGTTAAGGTAATGGAAATGGTTGTTAATGAGAGTTTTGTCATTTTGAGTTGAGGGTTGTTTTTTGTTCAGGTTTGAGTTCTATGCGTTAGGATAAATCCGAAATACGCAATACAGGGTAATTAGGGCTAATAATAATACAGGGTAATTAGGGCTATTGCAATTATGATTAGAAGTGTAATAATAAATAATGTTTGAGTTATTTTTATAATAATGATTCATTTTGGTAGAAAGCCTAAGAATGAGGGTAGGCCCCCTAATGATAGGATGTTTGTACAGGTTGCAAGTTTTGTGATTGGGTTGATTTTATATGTGAAAACTTGATGCAGATAATAGATTTTAGTTATTACGTGACGTAACGTGATTGCAATGATAAGGAGAGTATAAAGAATGAAATACGAAAATTATCTTGTATCATCACATAAGGTAGCTCTTAAAAATCATCCTGTACGGGCGATTGAGGAGAAAGCTATGACTTTTCGTAGAGAGATTTGATTGAGCAATTCATTGAATCTATCTATACCTTCTCTTACTTCCGACATTGAAAAATGTAAGGGGGCTGCTCCTAATTTGAGTGCAAGGGAGGTTACTATAATGGGGTTGCCAACGTATGTTAGTAAATGTTTATGGAATGATAAAATTACAATGGAAAGAAGGATGATTATTGAGACTAAGGCTTGTACAAGAAACTATTTTAATGCGGATTCTGTTATTAGTTGGTTATTGGTTTTTGAGGTTAGGGGGATAAAGGATAAAATGTTAATTTCTAACTCTATTCAAGCCCCGTATCATGAGGTTGATGATACGGAGATTAATGATCCTATTATTAACGTTAGTATGAACATTAATGTTTTAAGATTGGTGAGCATTAAAAAGAGAAGGATTAATATTGAAACCTTCATTTGTGGGGTATGAGCCCATTAGCTTTATTAGCTTATCTTTCTTTTATGCTTTAGTGTGAGGTGCACGTTAATTTTTTATATTGAAAAGGAAAGTTTAATTCTTTCAAGTATAAGCGGCTTGATAATGAAAGTATATGTTTATACATTATTTATCCTATCACGTTAATCCTTTATTCAGGCATTTCATTTATTTCCTAAATAAGTATGGAGTTATTTATTTTGTGGAACTTATTGGGATTTAAGGGTATGTAATGAAAATAGAATAAAGTTGTCGAAAATATAATAAGGGTTACAGAGTATATTATACCTATTAATGAGGTCGAAAATATAATAAGGGCTACAGAGTATATTATACCTATTAATAAGGTATAATATACTCTGTAACCCTTATTATATTTTCGACAACTCATATCCCACATCACTTGAGGGCGTTACGAAGGAAGTTAATAGACTCCAAGATCACGTGAACTATCTTGAAGACAAGATTGACTATATTGAAAACCGCGCACGGAGACAGAATATTGTAATACATGGTATTCCAGAAGAGAGACAGGGAAGTTGGGAGCGTGTGGAAGAAGAAGTGAAACAAGTGTTGAGTGATCGACTGGGAATACACTTAAGTGACCACTGTATACAACACTGCCATCGCTTAGGCAGAAAACGTAATGGTAGGGAACGACCAATTATTTGTTGTTTCTTATCATTTAAAACGAAAGAAGCTATTTTGAAAAACAAAAGCAAACTACGGGTCTATATCGAACAGGATTTTTCGAATAAAGTACTCAACGAACGTGTGAAACTACAACAGTATTTAGTTTAATTTCGAAAAGGAGGCAGTTTTGCTCACCTACAGTACAAATATTTGTATTGCGATGGGAAAAGATTTACTTTGTCTGAGTTAGAAGAAGAAGGCTTAAACTTTGAACATTACAGACAAGGACAACCAAAGAATCGTGAAAACAATGGAACAGGAAAGTCAAAGACAGAAGCTACTTCTGAGACATCTGAACCCCCCAAAGCATCCAGCTTGTAGGAAGAAAAGGGAAATTCGATAAAAAACTAACACAATCACCACCTCATCTTATCTCACCACTACCACCCCCTGTTATCTCCCGGAAAGCCGAACAAAACTTCCGTCTACACAAGTTCCCCTTGGACCTATAACAGGTGAAAGTGAATCTAAAGAAACAGGTCAAGTGATTCAGTGAGAAATCCAAATAACCTTGCAGTGAGTAGTGTATCTAGCGTATCCACCCCTCTCTCTTCCTCTTCGAAATCTGTAGTTACCACCAGAAGCTCCATTGCCCAAAAATCCAGCGTAAATAGCCTGCGGAAATGTAGCTGAAACTCAAGCACACAGGTTAGAAGGGGTGATTGTGATGGAGTGGTGGGAAGTGGTTCAGCGAACCCAAAAGAAGATGCAAACAAATCTGACTCTGCGTGTAATGCTTTCTCAGGGAAGCAAGTGTACTTCAATCTGTACATACAGAGTACACGTGGTCTCCGAAAGAAAATAAATGCTTTGCATGAAAATATCTTAAACAGTAACTACCAAGCGATTGCATTATTCGAGACTTGGCTCACCCGTAGTCATATTGATTCCGAACTTTTTGACTCAAGATGTATTGTTTTAAGAGCTGATAGAAATCCGGGAAAAGTCAGGCGGTGGCGTTTTGTTAGCTGTAAATAAAAAAATTCGAGTTCAGAGAGTTTCTTCTCCTGATATACCAGGTGTAGACTGTATACTAGCTAATTTTTTGTAAATAATATTACTTGTATATTTGTGTGTGTTGTCTATATCAGCGAGCGCGGCAGCGCGCGCAGCCAAGTTCCCAGCCGACCCGACGACGCGCGGTGCGAAGTAGGTTTACACGAAACACCAAAAAAGAGCGCACAACAGTTAAATCACCATTTTCAAGACACTACTGCTTACTTACTAATTAGCCCAGCACCACCAAATTACCCATGTTTGCTCGGAAGAACATCTTCTATAATACTACCAAACCTCAAGTCACAGGATTCATGGGGGGCTGAGTTATAAGCCCCAAAATTATGTTTTTGTCGTGTAATAACCACTCTCTGACTGACAAATGTTTGACATGTTCCCGTCTAGCTAGAAACAGCAAATTTGGTATAACGGTGTATGACCATGAGTAAGTAAAGGCAAAAATCCAAAATTTTGAAAAAGTCGCTATCTTGGATCCAAAATGGCTGCCAAACCCATTGTTGTATATAATTTACAGCCTAAACCGCCGGGGCTATTGAATTGAAATTTTGTATTGAGGTACAATATCACTAATAGATTAAGAAAATATTTTTAAGTTTTCTAAAAGTCGCTATCATGAATCCAAAATGGCGGACACTAAAAATCTATTTTCCACACCGTTTGAGCTAAGAAAAAGGAAATTTGGTATGAAGGTATGTGGTAAACTACATGATCACTAGTAGTTTAGAAAAATATTACAAAATGTTGAAAAGTCATCATCTTTTATCCAAAATGGCTACCAACCCCATTTGTGTATATAATACACAGCCTAAACGATTGCAGCTAGAAATATCAAATTTGGTTTGAAAATACACTATCACTAGTAGGTTACTAAAATATTACACAATATATCCAAAAAGGACCTCTACGGGGGGCACAATATCCCCTCAAATTGTAAAATCAGTAAGGAACAGAGGAATTGTATAGAAAATGATCCAAAATAGGAATACATATAGGAATGCACAGCCTAAACCGTTGGCATGTAGGTACAATATCACTAATCCAAAATGGCCACCAAACCCAGTTTTGCATATAATACACAGCCCAAACGGCTGCAGCTAGAAATATCAAATTTGGTTTGAAGATACATTATCACTAGTAGGTTACTAAAATATTACACAATGTATCCAGAAACGACCCCAGGGGGAGGCACAATATCCCCTCAAATTGTAAATTCAATAAGGGACAGGAATTGTATAGAAAATATAACTGTTCTGCCATCTTTTTCAATGGCTATATAACTTGTTGCGAAGTTAAAATTTTGTGAACGAGATCAAGTTATTTATAGTGTAAAAAGAGACGTTATTTTTGTTTTTGTTTTTTGTTTTCAGTGAAGTATCGTAAACAGTAAATGGCCATAAACGTTTAGTTTGCGCTGTATAATGTGTTAATTATTGAAAATGATCTCTGGACATTAACTATATGGTTCGAGCTAAGAAATGAAAAATGAATGAGAGAGAAAAATATGAAGAATAGGAATATACAAACAAAACTTACCCCTAAATAGAAAATTATATTTAGAAAAAGTTGTGATATCCTAATCCAAACACTCCGTGTCAAAAACAAAGCCAAGTTCATATCCTAAGCAGTGCCAAAAAGAGAGAGGTTTTAGCATATGGAATTTGTGATATATAAAAGTTCTTTCATAAGTAGTTCTTATATCAATTTAGCTAAGTTTTATGGAACAAATTAATTTTCCTTATACTGCTTACATGACTGGGACTATTTTAAGAACTTGGCCAACTGGTCTGGCAATTCTACTGGTATCTACTGAAACACTGTACTGTTCGATTAAATTCCCGACCAGTTCGCCAAGTTCTTACAACAATCCCAGTCATGTAAACAGTATAAGGAAAATTAATTTGTTCCATGAAACTTAGCTAAATTGATATGAGAACTACTTAGGAAAGAACTTGACCAATTTTATATATCACAACTTCCATATGGTGAAACCTCTCTCTTTTTTGTACTGCTTAGGATATGAACTTGGCTTTGTTTTTAACACGGAGTGTTTTGTATTTGGATCTTACCTGCGTCTCCTATTTCAGTATATTAAGGTTAGTTTGATTTTATATACAGCCTGTAAAGAAAAGGTCGTCACAAACTTCGGGAGGTGATTCCTGAGATCAAAACAAGAGGAAAAGTCCTGTTGCAGTTGCTCGAATTCAGCTGCATTTGTGAGATACAGGTTTGCCAACTCGGAATCCAAAATCGACTCCTGACAATTGGAACTGAACACAAACATGTGTACAAACTTCAGGAGGTGAGTCCTGAGATCAAAACAAGAGAAAAAGTCCTCTTTGCAGTTGCTCGAAGTCAGCTGCATTTGCGAAATACAGGGTTTCCAACTTGGAATCCAAAGTCGACTCCTGACTATTGCAAATGAACACAAACATGTGGACAAACTTCAGGAGGTGAGTCCTGAGATTTGAACAAGAGAAAAAGTTATCTTGCCGTTGCTCGAAGTCAGCTGCATTTTCAAGATACAGGGTTGCCAGCTTGGAATCCAAAATCGACTCCTGGCAATTTCAACTGAACACACACATGTGGACAAACTTCTGGAGGTGAGTCCTGAGATCAAAATAAGAGAAAAAGTCCCCTTGCAGTTGCTCAAGTCAGCTACATTTGCGAGATACAGGGTTGTCGACTTGGAATCCACAATCGACTCGACAAACTAGAGATAATGGAAAAAAGTACAACAATGAATCTCTCTGACTATCGTTGCTACATGTGCCATGCTCAGCAGACCGAAAAAGGTGGGGTCCAGTTTGAAATCTGCTTCGCTGTCTGTCTGTAATGCAGACTAGCGCGTGGACCTAGGTAGGTGCAGAGAAACGGATTTCGGATTTGAGTTCAATATCGTAATGATTGTGGTAGTAATGTTGGAAACTCGGCCATCCACCACGTAATTATTTAGTTTGTTCTTTGTCGTTGAAGGTTCGTATATGACGTAGCAGCACAGTCGTTTAAATATACGATAAAATCAGGTAGAGTCCGTTTGACCTAAGATCGATTATTATTGTGGTTATATGATAAATAATAGAGCAACACACTTATTGACTTTTTAACCGGCACCAAGATTTATTATGAAAGTTCCATTAACTACATAACGTACAATATTTTTACAGATACTAAATAGAGTGCCCCGTACATGGGCTCTTGTATTGACTGTATCTGTGGTTCACCTGTTTTGTAGTGACTATCTTCGACTAGGATTTCGGAGTGGAAAGAGTTTAGATCATGGATACTAACTCCAGTCCAAGTTAGCAAGGATGAGGTATACCGACTCCAGTCGGGGGTTAGGAAGGATCCTGACTCCAGTCCAAGTCAGGGAGGGACAGGTGACCACTATTCGAAGCGAGCAAGTGATGCTTCTTAGGTTCTTGGCAAGCCTTTTATAGCTCATTTTGGTAGGCATGTTTCCAAGCTTCACCGCTTGGTGTTGGTGTCGTCTGCTTCATGGATTGATTATGTAGCATTACATAATTCTTGCCACTCGTGGATTGTTTTTAATATGGTTGTATTGACACACTAACCTAATGATCCACTTCCCATTACAATATCCTCGTGCGATAGTGAAGAGGGCAGGTTGTTTCAATTTACTTGCTCCCTAGTCTGAATAGACACTACTGCCTTAAGGAAAGCAGAAGGAGCGAACGTGCTTTCCGAGTTAGCTGCAATTACTCGGATATATAGGTCGTTTCAGTATATTACTTCGCTCCCTGTAAGGAATGCACGTTACTTTTACTATGTACGGCAGTACGTTGTAATCGTTACCGCCCTAACATAAAACCCACCAGTACATAAACATATCTGTGTGTGTGTGTGATCTAGAACAGGATGAAGTGAGGAAATGCGTGTGTTGTGTTGTTTAGTAATAGGGCTAACTGCGAGGCTGAATGCTATTACGGCAAATGAAAAGAAATCCCATGAACGTCAGTACCTGAAATGATTCCTGTGCATAATAGAGGGCACCGTTGGGGAGCGCTCTACTATCTCGTCTAGCGCGAGCAGCAGTACTACTCATAGACAGCACAGCATCTTCGCCAGTCAAGTAGTGTGTAGTAAGACAAGTAGACAGTCAACTACAGTACATACTGTGTTCACGAGACGTGTGTGGGAAACAAATAGACAGTCAAACAGTGCAAACCGTGTTCACGAGAAGTGTGTTGGAAACAAGTAGACAGTACAATAGAGTGGGAATTACAGTATAGATCGTTATTCCTATCCTGAACAATCAGATATGATTTTTATATACGGACGGGCGAATGGTAATGGAAGACAGGCACCACGGATGTACCGCGCGCAATTTCCTAAACGACTGCCACCAAGTCACAAGAGAATTGCTGTCGTTTAAAGACTTCTCTGCGAGACGGGAACGCTGACACCTACGCTTGCTGACTGTGGCCGGCCCCGACATGTACGAACACCGAATGTACAGCGACGTGTTCTTGGCACTGCTGCGAATAATCCCCGGGCCAGTACAAGACTGGTGGCCAGTGAGATGTATGTCATCCATATAACTGTGTGGGAAATCCTTCACGGGAATGCATTGTATCGATACCACTGGCAACGGCTACAGGGTCTCACAGCTGATGATTTCCTCCACGCGAAATTTTTTGTTACTGGTTCATCGCACAGGCCACGACAATTCTAATATTCCTGAGTTGTGTTCTGTTCACGGATGAAGCTACCTTCGGGAGGGATGGAATCATCAACCTGCACAACACGCACGTTTGGGCTGAGGCAGGATTGTCTCCCATCATCAATAGCAATTTGGGCTTAACGTTTGGGCTTGAATTCTTGGAGATCGCCTTATCGGGCCATATGTGCTTCCACGCCGACTCTCTGGAGCCAGCTATCTTCATTTCCTGTAGAACACTCTGCCCCTATTGCTTCAGGATGTACCACTTTTTCATGCAGGATGGAACTCCGGTCGACTTCACTGTTCCTGTACGCCGCTATCTAGACCGAACGTTCCGGGAACGATGTATCGGGCGTGGAGGACCGATTGTGTGGCCTACATGGTCACCAGATCTCAATCCTCTTGATTTCTATCTTTGGGGACATCTGAAGAGTGTGGTATATGCTGAGCCGGTGCCTGACGTGCAGGTTTTGGAGCCACATCTGCATGATGTCTGCAATGCTATTCGCAATGACATTGCGATCTTTGCGAGGGTTCCGCCGTCCATGCTTCATCGTTGCAACGCTTGCATTGTCTCTCATGGCCGTCACTTCGAGCATCTGCTTTGAAGAGGATGCCTTACTACATGTAGATATTGTAATTGCCGCAAAAGGTTCCAGCGTCCAGACTACGTTTTCGAATTTTTCGACTACTTACGGGCACATACGTGCCCGTTTGCACCTTCGTTTTTACGTGTGCGCTAAAAGCTATTACTGTATTCACATTTTTTT
>JAGDQP010014581.1:31258-43776 GCA_022664845.1 Lepisma saccharinum | reverse complement strand
TGTTCTTTCCATTTCCATTTTTCCGGTAGTAATTCTTTCCATTTTTCTTCCCATCCTTCTTATAATATGGTTTTTGGTTTGTGTTATTTTTCATCACCATTAAGGACGACAATTCGGGTAACTTATGTGTGAGGTCGTCCATATTGTTGTGATTAGCTTGGGATGCTGAACGTTGCAATTAAAAGGCTTATTAGGATCCATCAGGTTTCAAAGGTATGCGTTGTCAGGTTTATTGCGGTCTAGCAAGTCGTATATCATTCTAGGAATTGGCTTGGTAGCGGGCGTGGTTTCAAAGTGGTAGGGCCTTGGTGCAGGTCTCTGCGTATGTGATGATTCATAGGTCGCGAAAGATAATTAGGATCTTGGCTTTTGAAAGGCTGTTGGTTTGACTGCTGAAAACTAGGATTTTGAGAGACTGTCTGTTGCAAATTTTGTACTCGTTGGTTCAAAATAGGTGCTTGTTGGTTTAAATTTGGAATACTTGGTAGTTCTTGAGGTAAATTTTGGAAATTTGGTATTTGATTTTGTAGGTTTTGGTAACCAGGATTTAAGGAATTGAAATAATGTGTGCCTTGTTCTGCCATCGCTTGGAAAACCTGAGAACGTTCTACGAACTCTCTTCTTCAGAAGATCGTTTGCCTTTTACAATGCGTGTAGCTTCTTCTGCAGATCCTTAACGGATGTATACGTCCCCAGAGCGATGTTCTTAAGGAAGTTTTTGGTCATACCTAGTGAGAGATAATGAATGCACTTTCTCTTCTTGGTTCGCTTCAGGAAATCTATGGCGTATGCCACGTAATTTGTGAACAAAATATTCATCAATAGATTCATCTGATTCCTGTTGTTCCATATTGATCTCCATTTCAGCCTTGTAGTGCGGTATTTTCGGCTTACTCAAATTTACTATTTTTGAACGGTGTGTAGGAAAACTCTGTTACTAAGTCTTGTGACTGGAGTTGAAAAATCATGTCTAACGCATTGTCTTGTAAATACATAGGAAGTATCTGTTTTTCCTTTGCATCGTCCCAGCCTTGAAGAGTTGACAGGTGTTCGAACAACATGAAAATATATCCGGGTCCTCGTTTATGCGTCCCGAAATTTTCGTTAAGTGGAGCAAGTTGAAAGGTTTAGTTGCCATTGTATTATTTTCATTAAAATTGCTAACTGGTTTTGATTCTGAATGACCTGTCCTACCCTAGGATCTAGTATTTGGCATTTAACACGTTAATATTTCTACAACTGGTTTTAGCAAATATTGTTCTTTTTTTAATAAAAATTGTGTTATGGAACGTATCTGATACATATGAAAATTCTTATAGAAGCCGAACATATAATTTTGTCACTTTGTGTTTGTTGTTTAAAAAATCGCTTGACACGTAACGTTCTTGTACACTGTTCTGATCTTGGGCTCACCTTTTTCGGAAATTTTCAAAAATCTTAGTCCACTACTCCACAATGTTTGTGGGCCAGGCGCTTCCACCACGCAATGTTCTTATTTAATTGTCCCTCTCGGGATGTGATAGGTAGAGCTGATTGAATACACGGGAATACTCCTTAACCAGGTTTTATTATAAATGTGTACAAGTTCCCAAAGTTTGACAAAAAGACCGTCCGGTACTGATTCTATATACAAATGTTTTAGCTATAACGAACAAGATCATCTGACGTATTCTCATCTCAGGTGATAGGTTTAAGTGAGAGTCAGCACCACCACGAGTGAGGGTGCTTAAAAGGATGCTCAGTTTCCAAGCAAATCGTGGGCAAGGAGATTGCTCCGAGTCCAAGCAACTCGAAAGCGGACGAGGTCTTTGTTTATTAGGCTAGAAGGATTGTGTTCCGGTCCAAGCAACCGAGAACAGGTAAATGGAAGCACACCAGTCCAGGCAACTGAGTGTGTAGGAAGTTGTTCCAGTCCAAGCAACTGAGAACGGTTTAGAGGGAGAGGAGTTGACCACCCGATCGAGGGCGTTATACCTCTTGCCCTGATATCTGACTTTTTATAGCAATGGTTTGGGTGTGGTCCTCCAAGTCCCTCCTCTTGCGACTCCAACATCATCTGTTTTGCGGTTGAGTTTGTCGTTGTCGTCTGCTTGATGTTGACATTCACTTTACACATGTTTGTTTACATTCTATTACACATTCCACTATCTGTTTATGATGTGAGTGTGTCCAGCACGTGTTTATACGCGCGGATCATTTCATTATTTTCTAGTAACAGCAGAAACTTTGTTATTAGTTAGAACATAATATGCTTTAGGGAACTTTTTTAACGTTATACAGAAGGTCGATCCGTCTCCAATTTGAAACCTTCACCCCTGCTCACACAATCGACCGATCCGAATGATTCAAACAGTAACAGGAATCCAAAGCCTTCTAGTATCACGCCAAGGTCGCGTGTGTGTGTTGTGTGAATCATAGCACCCAATGTGAACCGATTTTGGGAAGGCTACGTGGTAGCACTTTTCCACGCCAAGTTTTCCGTGACACAGATTCAGAAGCAGTGCAGGGAAAATGGGTGTGCATTGGGAACAACATCAAGAATATAATTAACCGATATAAACACAACGACGTTCCAGCACTTCGTTCACCCACGAAGGGGAGTAGAAAGCGATCGTGTACTGCGGTGACGACACCTGTAGCTCGGAAGTTGCGGCGAATGGCCTTACAGGAAAACCCTTCTCCACAACGTGTGATGGCAAGACGAGTGCACGTGGCACAATCGACAGTGAACCGCCACCTACGTAACAAATTAAAGCTCCAGATGGTGTTTAAAAGTCGTGGACATGTCCTTACTGCGGCTCATCGGAGGGACAGAAAAACCCGCTGCAGGCGTCTCTATGAACTCCATCTATCTGGGGACAAGTGGAAGTCTGTAGCCACGCACGATGAAGCATGGATTTATCTAGCCGATTGTGGCAAAATTCGAGCCGAAATGTACACCCCAGCGATGCAAAAACCCGTTCTGACTTCATCCACCAGTGCAAAGCAAGTTTCTCGAAGGGCTTTATGGTTGTCGCGGGATACTGCTATGAAGGCAAGTTAACGATTCGCCGAGTGCCTAACAACTGCAAGATCAACTCCGCATTTTATCAGCAATATATTCTCACACCAATTTATACAGAAGATCTGCCTCGTTTGTATGGAAATGCAGTAAATCAAGTCCGTGTGCATATGAATAAGGCCTCATCACATACGTCACGTTCTACCCAGCGATTTCTGCAACAGATGGCGACAGACACCGGCATCTAGGCTATTTATTCCCTTCCAGGATATACCAGTGAAGTCACCTGATGCAAGTCCTATGGATTTTTCCGGGTTTGGTCTTTTAAGAGCACTTGAAATTTGTCGTGTCACCACTGTCCGTAGCCTCTGGAAAGCCTGCCAGGAGGAATGGCTCAAGATTCCCCTTCCTGTACTTCAACGGAGCCTCCTACAATGGAAGTTACAGTGCATGGCTATTGCCAGGAGACATGGTGCTCACATGGTGGTCCCGTGGATTTTCATAAGGTAGGTGGGACGTCAAAATCGGACACATATAGACGGATCAACCTTCTGTACAAGCGTAGTTAAATTATGTAATAGCTGGGCCTGGAGAAGCCTTCACAATGACTATATGTATATTATTATAGGTGCTTTTTATGAATATACAATATCTGGACAAATCTGTATTCAATTTGTATTAAGATTATCATATGTACCTACTTACAAAACACATATCTGAAAGCCCCCACCACCACACACAAAGTTACACAGAAATCGGCACCCTTGCCGGCATGCCCCCACGATGATAATTAAATCTTCTACACGTTTGTGACACGTTGAAGGGGCCGAAGCCAAGTAAATCCACCGACACCCCTGCAAGTTTCCAGATTTGGAATATTATTATGCTTACTACAACTTACCACTGTAAGCATCAGCAGGCACGCTTCGTAAGCAACAAACTACTCGCCACAGAGGCTAATGGAGCACTTGTTGACTCAGTACCTTTACAACAACTGAGTCCATCAAGCAACGTGTCTACTACCACCAAACATAAAACATTAATGTGCTATATAAATTTCCTATAATTACGAGTTCTATGGATACAAGCGAATAGACTGTAAACACTAAAAATACAAACAATGAATAAATATCAATAAAACATAGGATAAACTAAAACTAATAATAATTATGAAGATTTACCCTTATTGAAGATAAACCCCTTAAACTAAAACCACACAAAACAAAGAACATAATACTAAACTAGCTCCAAAAGAAGGATAAAAGAAAATTTAATACATTTAATTAATAGTTAGTAATACTGTCTGACCCACTAGAAAACATGTATTAGAGCAATATGGAACAACTCACTAAAATAAGGGTTTTCACATGAACCCAATTACAATATCAAAATTGATAGTGAATAGGTAATGATAATAATAAAACCCATCCAAATTTACCAGACCTTGCAACAAAGTTCGCTAGAAAGCAAACAAGATTGTACATATAAACGCATTACAACAGGAACATAACTAACCAAAATATAAATGACCCTCAAAACATTAATTATACATATATAAGCTCCACGTCTGAATGTTTAGAAATCTAATAAATCAATAATTAAATCCATAACTCCCAACCGGGCCTGTCCAAAATTAATCGTACAATATATTATGATAAAGTTATTCACTAATTAAAATAAATGAATACCTGAGATTACCATTAGCTCAATCATACAACCCCTATATAGCTCATAATATAAGAGAATTTAGTTATTCAATGATCGCGATTAGAAGATTGAATTGTAATTGTTATTAAATCTGAAAAAGGCAAATGTATATACAATGAACATCTGAAGATCAACAAAGCAACAATTACATGGACGATAAATTACGCAAGAAATTCTAAACCCCTAAAGTTATCTAAAACAAAATTCAATTTTAACGAATCAGTTTCAAATTAAAACAAAATACCAAATTCAGGTAAATTTATCAAAATATTGTAACTCCAATGCAAAATTTAAATAGATTTAACAAGCAAAATTACAAGATTATATTCACATTCACAGAAATAGCCTTAAATATAGAATAAAATTCACATATCAAAGTACTCAATATGCTTCAAAGACCAACCAACTGATAGCATTCTAAAACGAAATTTCAAAAGAATATTAAAGCCAGCTGACTTAAAGATCATTTAAATAAAATAGCTGGGCTACAGGAGAATAATAATAATTAGCAATACATAATGCCATACTATACATAAGGATTTGAATTAAATAATTCATAGGCTAAACCAGCATCTTCCTCCCAGTTTAATTGTCTTCCTCCTCCCTGCTGGTTTCCGAATAATTTGGCACTAAAAATGGAGATACAACCTCCATCACAATTCGTAGATGGAAAATCAAACAGAACCCTGGACAAAGAGATTTCTATATACTTTTGACACCATGTTGCATAATTTCTGAAATTCAGGTAACAACTCTTCACTCTTCAGAATGTCTGCAACATCTCTGCCATAGATTTTTCTCTTCTTGATTCGAAAAGTTCCTTATCAAGTCTATATGTTCGGGAGTTGCGGTTTGTCCGCACTGACATAATTCACTATCCCGAAGACTCAGGGAACGGAGCCTATTTTCGTATGGACCGTGTCCAGTAATAAACTGAAGCAAACCATACTCCATATAGCGTAAGCTGGAGTTGATGTTAGTTTGGATCTCCGAGAAAACGTTCCACATTCTTCTACTTTTCGTTCATTTGTCTTATTCATTTTGCCATAAATCAATCAACATTTCTTAGAGATCGCTTAGGTCCTCAAGATCCCTACCAAGGATTCTGATTCCCCCAGTTCTCTTCTTCCTAAACAGGTATCGAGTAGCAGCTCTCAAAAAATTGTAGATGGAGGGGCATGTTTCCAAATGCCAACAACAAACCGTCCACGATACGTTTCTAAATAATCCTGTCACTTTTAGGAAGAATTTGTAAAGTGCTGTATATGAGAGAGCGCGTCATGCATTTCTTTTTAGTCATGCATAAACAAAATTATCTTTTACTTTTTAGCATGAATTGTTTAAGAAAAGTGTCTTTAAAAAGTATTTTTTAATATTTTTTCACTGCATAATGCAATAAAATAAATATTTTTACCTTGAGGATAAGATAAAATTGTATGAGCGGTAACAGCACTATGGCTTACGCTCGTCTCGAATTTCCCTTCAGGAGGCTAAGGTCTCGATTAAAGATACCATCCCGGCATTCATCTGGATAAGCTAATGAAAACCCCGAGAAACCTCAAGAACAATGGCTTCATAACAGTGATTTGAATCATCGCCATCTCTCAAGCGCCTTATCCAATATTTTTTTAGTCCAACACGTAGCTATAATTCCATCAAGTGTAAAGCATAAAATGTAAATTTCAATATTATTAAATTCCGAGAAAACGGAAATTATGTTGGGTTGATTCCATTTCAGTGCGAAATATGGTGACATATTTATAAGAAACCCGGCTTCTTCGCACCATGGAACTTCCCTTGTATTGACTTCCTTCCTGAGAAATAGTGTTTACTCGACCATCCACCCTCTGCAACCATTTATTGTCCTGAGAGTAAACCCCTCCCTCCCCCAAGAAAAAAAAAATGGCTTGAGCCTCCACGTTTCAACACATTTTTCGCAGTCCGAAACAATTTTCGAAGGGCCCAAATCCGATGTTCATTTTCGTTCATTGTCTAGTGAAAGCTAATTGTAGATGGCAGCACCAGCATTGATACCCTTTGCTTCCGCTTCTCGTTCGTTCTTCCATAAGAATAGCATTGCAGGAACGAAAGTTTACTTGCGAATTTCCTTTAAATATTATTTTATTGTATTGGCGTATAATTATAACGTATCAAATCGTGAAGAAGAACATTTCAAGAATCCTTTCCAGCCAAGAATGGCTTCTAAATAGTCAACTTGGCCTCTAAAATCTCTTAAAGAAGAATTGAGAAGACGACGTGCTCTGGTTGTAATGCAACTTTGATGAAATGTTGAGTCGAAATTACGAAGGCAATGGCGGTCACCAAGAAACGTTAACTGTAATCACGAAAGCTCGTTTTTTCTCCGTACAGTATAACCGGTACTGTTCTCTATTCCCCTTTTTAGTATATGTGACCATGCCCGGAGAAACCGATCTTATGACGAAAATCAGCTTTTTGAGTAAAACGCATTTAAAATTTTGGAACACTTCTTTCATTTACAAATCGAATTTACCCCAGTAGCACATACAGATGCTTATCAGAATAATGGAAACACCTGAACGAAAGTGCAACTTATCAGATTAATATGGTGTCGGGCCACCTTTCGCCTTCAGAACAGCCTTGATGCGACGTGGGATGGAGGCATAGAGGTCGTGAATGGTAGCAAGTGGAATATTACACCATTCCTCGTGCAGGGCATCGGCCAGTTCTGTGAGAGAGGATGGAGGTGGAAATCGTCGCCGGAGTCGTGTTTCCAAGATGGACCACAGATGTTCAATTATGTTGAGATCTGGGGATTGGGCGGGCCAGGGGAGGTGTTGAACTTCATCCCGATGTTCCTCAAACCACGCTGCAACAACTCCAGCTGTGTGAATGAGTGCATTATCATCCTGGAATATGGAGTCATTGTCCGGGAACAACATCCGGACCATAGGATGCAAGTGGTCTCCTAAAATTGCGACATAATCGTTGGCAGCGATGCGTCCGCGAAGTGTGACCACAGGACCCAATGAAAACCATGATATTGCGGCCCACAGCATCACCGTGCCGCCGCCATGTTTCACAGTTGGGCGGAGACACTGCAGATCATACGCTTCTTTGGGCGTTCTCCACACATAAACACGGCCCGTGGTTTGGAATAGGGTGAATGGTGACTCATCCGACCATACCACACGTTTCCAGTCGTCAACGGTCCAAGTTGCATGGTCGCGGCACCATTTGCGGCGTGCTAAAGCGTTCTGGTCCCTGATGAGAGGTTTGGCCCGTGCAACACGACCCCGTAAGTTCATGTCATGTAATTCGCGGCGGACTGTGATTGTCGAAACAGGTTGGGGGAGGTGCTGATTGAGTTCCTCCGTCACTTGCGCCGCAGTGGCACGACGGTTCCGCGTGACAATGCGCTTTAATACCCGGCGTGCCCTGTCACTGATGCTTTTCTTCCGCCCACTGTTCCGCTTCCCCGATGTGGTTTTCCCGTGTGTTGTGTAGGCCGTCATCACCTTCGACACTGTCCCTGGCGACACACCTAACACACTAGCCACTGCCGTCACACTCACTCCACATAACCGCGCCCCAACAATTTGCCCTCTTTGAAACTCTGAGAGGTCTCCCATTTTACACTACCTCCGTCTGCTTCAGCCACTGCACACTCCTGTTCCACGGCGCCTGACGTAGTATGGAGACCGACCTAACACACCACCACCAGCAGTCTGGCGCTGCGGTCGCCACGACACCACTGCCAACCCATACATCTGACGTGTTGCCAACTACAGGTGTTTCCATTATTCTGATAAGCATCTGTACGTGTCTTAAACGTTGATAAAACTGTTTAATGTCCGCCTTTTCAACGGTTAAAACAACGTATGTGCTACTGTGGTATTAAGTTAAAAGAGATGTTTTGACGATATAACGTTGGCTTCCACGTACCCAGTCGACTGTGTAAAATTTCTGAAACGAAATCAATTTATAAAGAACCTAAAAATATAAATAATGTGAAAAGAAAATTGTAATTAAATAAAACTTATTCTTTTTTAAATATAAGAAAATTTGTAAACCATATGTTCTGTTTACTTCTTTATATTAAAGATAGAGCTTTGAGACTTGTTTTATTCGATTCAGAAGGCTTTGAAGATTTCAAAACCACTAAAATAAAGAAAATCGAAAAATTTCGTCATAAGGTCGGTTTCTTCGGGCAGAGTCACATAGAAAAAGGGTTATTTATACACAGCGACATGCGCTCAATGGTTACCTAGCACTCTAGCAGTAGGGGCTATGATAATGCGATATTGTCCGGTAATTCATATATGAATTTTAACACTTTTATATGAGCAGGGGCAATAGCGAATAGGTTATCTTCCAGGATTTTATTTAGGGGATGCAAGTAGAGTTGGAAAATTTTCTATCAATTTTAAACCGTAAATTTTTTAATTGGGAGGTGTGCTCGAGAATTTGGGGGTAACACCCTACTTTTTGAAGGGAGGTATAGCAGAATCCTGACAGCGAAGTTTCAATTTTGACGTAATTTTATCCCATGCTCATGAGGGCATTTACTTACGAGTCCATTTTTAACATTACAAACTCATAGATCATTTCTTCCGCTTAAACCTATTAGCGATTTTGTTCATCTGTTAGTGCTTTACGCAAATATACTTGTACACGCATTTATACATTATGTGTAGAGTGTCAATACAAACATTACCGAGAGTGTATTTATGTTCAGGGATTCTGCTAACCCTCATGTGGTGGGTGTCACTCCTTAAAAGCTCGAGAATCAGTGCACATAACATACACTTTCGGTAATGTTTGTATTGACTCTGCATATAATGTATAAGGGAGTGTACAAGTATATTTGCGTAAAGCACTAACACAAGAACAAAATCGCTAATGGGTCTTTAAGTTACGCGGAGAAAATTATCTAGAAGTTCGTAAAGTAAAACTGAACTCGTAAGTAAATTTCCTCATTTAATTGTGTTTTATAATGTGCCGTTTATAATACAGTTTGTAGAACATAAGAGGTGAACGGGGATATAACTACATCAAAATTGAAACTTCGCTATCAGGATTCTGCTATATCTCCCTTCAAAATGTAGAGTGTCACCCCTCAATTCTCAAGCAGACCTCCCAATTAAAAACAATTTATGGCTTAAAATTTTTAAATACTTTTTTTTTCAATTCTACTTGCATCCCCTAAATAAAGTCCTGGGAGATAACCTGTTCGCTATTGCCCCTGCTCATATAAAGGTGTTAAAATTCTATATGAATTACCAGATAATATCGCATTATCATAGCCCCTATTGCTAGTGTGATAGGTAACCATTAAGCGCATGTGGCTGTGTATAACCCTTTTTCTATATACTAAAAAAGGGTAAATAGAGAACAGTACCGGTTCCGGAATGTCCCCCTTAATAATATCTAAGCCTTCCCAGATTTGTGTTAAGGGTCTGCATATCAAAAACGATTTTCCTTTAAGTATTCTGTCACCAAAATTTGAGGTCCGAATTATACGTTCTCGTTGACAAAGAAAGTTCAAAATTCAAACTTTGGTGCTGATTCTGATACTTGAAGCAACGTTGCTTTTCGGGATAATGTCTTCTCTAGATCTGTGACAAGAGATTATATATCAAAAACAATATTTTAAAATTTTCAGTTAGCAAAAATATGGGGTCTTGATTCCAAGTTGTTCTTAACAAGGAAAATTCAAACATTCATTTTTTTTTTTTACTTTATTCGGATACTTTGAGCAATGATGATCACTTACACGCACCCCCGGAATATAAATTGGGACTTCTTCGCGTTTCTGAAAAGGGCTTACATATCAAAAAACATTTTTCTTTAATATTCTGTTACTCAGATGAAATCTGTATTCCATGTTCTCCTTAACAAAGAAAGTTCAACATTCAAAACATTTTGAGCAATATTGCTCACATACACGAACCCGAAGACAGTAATAGGTATCTTTTCAGGTTTGTGACAAAGGCTTAAATATCAAAAACGATTTTTCTTTAAAAATTATCGAGTCTCAATTCCATGTTCTCTTTAACGAAGAAAGTTCAACATTCAAAGACTGTTCAACTTATTCTGATACTGAGAGTAATGGTGCGCACCTACACGCCCCCCCAGGATAATAATTAATTCTTCTACAGGTGGGTAACAAGGGATTATGTAACAAAAACTATTTTTATTTAAGTGTTCTGTTACCAAAAATTTAATATCCTGCATGCCCCGCCCCCCCCCCCCCCCCCCCCCGATAACAAGTAAGACTTCTCCAGGTTTGTTACAACGGTTTACATAGCAATTCTTTAAAAATTATCGTGTCTTAATTCCATGTTCTCCTTCACAAAGGAAGTTCAACATTCAACAATCAGTTGTTTGATAAATAATGAGATTGTTGACGCTGGTTTATTTTGTACAATTGTTGTAACATTTATATAAGGTACATTGTTCTATTTTTTCTTGTAACGCAGTGTATCACATCTTTGGTATCATTTTCAATACCCGCCGTATAAAATTCTTATTCCAGTGAACAAGGTCAGCTCTCCCCTGAGTTGTAATATTACCTGAAAAGTAATGGAAGAACAGTATCAACAATTTTGATCTATCATAAACATTTTGTTGTTGTATGCAGATTATATAGTCGATTTCTATGTTTTAATCTTTATTAAGTAGCGCAAAGGTTGAGGTTGGGATTATTAAATAGCGCGTAAAAAGAAATCAAACCGAATGTTATATTTCATTTGCACTGGGTGGCCTGATTTGGCGTGTGTATATTTGTCACATAAGAAAAGTTTCTGGTATACTGTACTTTGAAATTTGTTGTTTTGTCCTAAATGTATACCTACAGGAAATGATTAATTTGAAGGCTACGTCCTTTTTATGATTTTTGGAAAACCATATGTAATGGATATTGATGGTGCAGAAATTATCAATTGGTTTTACAAACTATAAAGAAAATTTAATTAATTAATTAACCTTTAATTAATTTACGTGTTTTTATTTCTTTAAATATATTTATTTACGTTAAAACGAAGTAGAAACATGCTCTGACATTGCCGAAAACATTATATTAAAAAATTACAAGTTCCAAAAAATTAATTACAAAAGGATTTTTTTAAAAAAAAAACACGCTTATTTTAATATAGACTAAAAAGTAAAAAATAATTAATTGAATTAATCTTATGAATCGGAAAATAAAAGCGCGGGTACTCTTAGATATTATAATAAGGTAAGCAAGAACACCCTCGCTTTTATTTTCCGATTCATATGATTAATTCAATTTATTATTTTTTTTAGTTCATCTTAAAAAAGCCTGTTGTTTTTTTAAAAAAATCATTTTTTAAATTATCTTTTTATGCATAATGGATGTGCATTAAACTCCCTGCGAGATAGGCAACCCAAAAATTAAAAAAAATAGTTACGGTGTTGCGTGCATTTAAGGATGATTTCGAATTATTTTAATTAATTAATTACAGTTAACTGGATTATTTTGTCGTATATCTAATGATTGAATATTGTATTGTCATCGGAAACAAGCAAGTTTACACAATTTCAAAGAAATCGGATGATGGGAAGTGAGTTAAAAATCAATTACAAGATTTGTATCAAAGAACCAGTATGTCGGAGTAATTAAGCGGCACATTAACACCAGGGTTATGGAGCATATTAAAAATTAAAAAAAGGAATTTCCCACATTTAGCCTCTCACCACAATACCTGCAAAATCACAACACATGAAATAGCCAACGTCAAGATACTATAAAACCATATTTTCATAAAAAACAAATGGTATATGAGAGCAGTTTTATCCCCCCCCCCCC